>OY754985.1:510000-620000 GCA_963576475.1 Molanna angustata | reverse complement strand
GTGTTAAATTAATATTTGGAATAGTACCTGTTAGTTGCCCGAGAAGTAATGTAAAATAAAATAAAAATAACAAATCAATTTTATGATTTTGATTCGACAAATATTTATTCCCTATCCCAGTACGATCGTTTCAGCTGATTCAACTACTCGTAAATATACGTTGAACGAAACTGAAACTTAAAAGAAATTAATTTCAATCACAAATAACACGATTCCCATTCACTGGTTTCGGCGAATATCGTCAGAATGGTTTCATCGTCATTACGTCGTCATCAGAACTTTTTTCACGTTACTCGCAGAAAATTTCGCAGCTATAAATGGCTAAATCATAACTCCCATTGTGTTTCTGGATGTGGAGAGTAAAATGAGTTTAGGATCCATTGAAAGGAGAATATTTGAATAAAATGAAGTGGGGACCTAATTGGAAAACCATAAAACTTTGCTCGACCCTTTGATGTCCCACAATTTTATGATCTGGATAGAAGGAAGTTCTTCTTGGATAATATTTAGGTTGGTACTGATTTTAGGACAAGGGAAAATATTCTTATCGGTTTTTATTATTTTGGAATCTTTCATAGGATCTTTTGTTTAAATCTCTTGTTTTATTTTATAAATAAAAAATGATTTATTTACATTTTTTTTAATCCTATTTATTTTTATTTTTTTTATTTAATTATTTATTTATTATTAATTAATATTTTTTTATAAATTTCTTCATTTATTAATTAATCAAATAATTAATTAAATCATTAATTAAATAATTAATTAATTAATAATTAATCAATTAATTTATCAAAAAAAAAATTTATTTATTTGTTTATTTATTTATTCATTATCTTAATAATTTATTTATTTGTTATTTATTAATTATTAATTTATTTATTAATTATTAATTTATTTATTAATTATTAATTTATTTATTAATTATTAATTTATTAATTATTAATTTATTTATTAATTATTAATTTATTTATTAATTATTAATTTATTTATTAATTATTAATTTATTTATTAATTATTAATTTATTTATTAATTATTAATTTATTTATTAATAATTAATTTATTTATTAATTATTAATTTATTTATTAATTCTATAATTAATTAATTAATTTTTTTGTTAGCTATTTTCTATGTGAATCTGAATTAAAGGGATCCTGGAGAGAATTCGAAGGGAAAATCAACAATATTACTACATACATACCACCACGATGAGACTCCATCACGCTAAAACGATCTATATAATATGCAAACGCATTTATAACTTATTTTGATTTTTCATTATTTTTGTTTTTAGTTTTATTTTGTTCTGACGATGTGCCTTGCACAAAATGCGACATTCATTAATAAGAAAAAAAAGTATTTTATTTTGACTAGGATATAGACATTATAATGTGTCTTTCAAGCGATTTTTAAATAAAAATATCAAATAACAAGTTTTCTGAGCTTAGACACTTTGAAATATTTGACAGTTAAACAAATTGAGCAGAGCCGATTAGTTATACATCAAAATCTAATGGGGTCTAAGTGAGTATTAGATATGCAAAATTTGAAAAGAATCGAATGAGTACTTTAGTCTATAATCTAAAAAAATGAATCAACACGCTGTGCATAGTAGGTACATAGCACAAACATAAAGATACATACATACATTGTGATGAAACTTTCAGAATATAATCTCAGCACGATATAAGTTAATAATCTGATTTACAAATTATTACTCCAAACTATATCCCGGTGGGGTAGCGAGGAGTAAATAACATAATATATCCACAAAGTGTTATCATTATTGACTATACAAAAATTAATAACATCGCAAAGATCTTTCTTCTTCTTTACCTTCTCCTCTTCACTGCTGGAGCCAGTTATCCAATGGTCGCGAGTTCGAATCCTGCCTCGACCGATTTCGTTCACCTATAGCACAAGCATTAAAGCTTATTTTAAGGAACATAGAAATATGTATATGTACTTGTTTAACAAGGACATATTAATTTTGTTTAAAAATAATTAAAAAAAAAGGAAATATCAATGGTCAATTTTTTCTGTTGGATGAAATATCAATATTTCACACTTTTTACAGGTTTTCAATACAAAAACAGAAAATTATTATAATGCAAAGAATGCATTAAAATTAATATATACTTATATTTAAACATTAAATAAATATACTTATATAAGTATAATGTCGTTATATAGTTTAAATACTCGGCGGATATTATGTGGTTGTTCATATTAACCGTTTTGGCATGTGAATTTTGCCCTAAACCACTATAATTTGAGTCACTATGCGACATGTTTCGGGAGTGCTGTCCTGCCATCTCAACAAGCCGGTCGATGGCAGGACAGCACTGCCGAAACATATCGCATAGTGACTCAAAATATAGTGGTTTAGGGCAAAATTCACATGCCAAAAAAAAATGTCGTTATATTTTAAATAAATATATTGTTGTGTTTCACATTAAATAAGAACCATATCTAAGTTCACCTTAACATAGATATTTTTGTTTTCTCTTTCGTTTATTTTATATTTGATAAAATTCATGACGTAAGTCTTGGGAGATTGTGCATCTCGATTTTTCTATTGATTTTTTACCATTTTTTGATTTTTTACCATGTGTTAAGATTTGTTCTTTATATTATTGATGTATTTATTTCTTCTCGTTCAAATTATTGTAAATGAATTTATTGTTATTGTTACTTCCTCTGTCATCATAGTTCAATTTGTTTTATTTGTTAATACTTTTTTCTACCAACCTTTTAAATTTGTAATATTTCACGAGTAAATTCATAATTGGAATGTATTTATATTTTAAAGATTATGTAAATAATGTTATGTAATACAATTATAAATTATGATTTGTTCTTATATGCTATCTTCTTTGTTATTGTGTTTTTTTATTACTTTTCTTCTGCTATCTTTTTTAATTTTGTAATGTGATTAACTTATTGCCATAGTACACATTGTTTTGTATATTTTACATTTACTCTGGTTGGTTGGAAGAAATTGCCATTAGGCAATAAGCCCGCCAGTGTACTTATTATATGTACAAGAAGATTATATACATAAAAAAAATTGCCAACAAATAAAAATAAAAATTAAAAATATACTGTCGGCCTTCGTAGCTCAAGTGGTTAGGTATCTGACTGCTGATCCAAAAGTCTCGGGTTCGATTCCCGGTGGAGACACAGTTTTTAATTGTGTTTAATTAATTAATATTTGACATAGTACCTGTTAGTTGCCCGAGATGTAATGTAAAATAAAAATAATAAACTACTTATATTTATTTTTCTTCATATCAACGTGAAGAAAACATTGAAAAGGGTGTCGCCAATTCGGTTTAATTGTTTAATGGTTTACGATCCCTATGTATATACAACCAGACTAGACGTGTGAGACAGCGATTGTGTTTGAAAGGAATAGCAGAGGTATTCGACACGTTCCGTATGTATGTAGGTATATGTATATACTACCTATCAATGTATGTATGTATGTGTGTGTAAGAAAATGGAATTGGAAAGTTTTGAAAGTTGGTAACGCTTGAAATGACCGATAAAACGGATTTGATTCATTCAACATGAAAAACGATTCAAATCCAAAATCCGTAGAACGTCACTACTATTATATTATATATGTATATTTGGGTGTGTTTGTCTGTTCGTTATACGCAAACGGAATGTCTTATATGAAACTGTCACAACTTTAAATAAAATAAAATATCTTAGTTTCTAACCACGTTGAATATTTTTTTGACAAACTTATACTAAACTTAGATACTATTAACATAATGTGACACGTGTGCCTAAATTTTGTATCAGTAAGTTGATGGGCGGAGCTTACATTGGTGGAAGCAGATGTTGTCAAAGGAAAAATATCAAATAATGGCAAGCATTTATTTGCTTATTTTAGGGAACGTAGGAAGATGTATATGTACTTGTTTAACAAGGACATATTCATTTTTTTATTAAAAAAAAAAAAAAAAATGGATAATCGTTTAAACATAAAATAATTAATAATCTAGTCCATTTTGACAAATAATTTATTTATTAAACCCTTTTTTTACATAAACATTTATTATAGTGCCCTGTTATAGATCGGAGCTCCTCGTTGCTGTCCATGTCTCTAAGTGTGTCTCTTCAAGGTCCTGCAGAATTTGTGATCTCGAAGAAAAATTTTAAAGCCTTTATGTAGTTCAGTACCTAATTGTTATGGTGCCTTAATATTGACAGAGTTCCAGAAGATTTTTTTTTTCAGAGATCTTGGTCAAACCCCTGATGTTTCTCATTTAAAAAGATCTCAATTCAATGGCAGTCCACGAGTGTGAATCTTCCATTCACATTCGTCGATTGTTATTTTTGTAATATGGTGCCGAGATTGCTAATTTAGAGGGCTCCATGAGCTACTTACAGATGTCATTACTTTGAATGTCAGTAGATAGTTTTTTTTTGTTTTTCTCAAAATATATAAAATGCTTGTGCTGGGAAAGGGAGTGAAGTTGTCGCCAAATATCTTGAGCCATTTCGCCGAGAAAGGGGGCGATTTGCACGAATACCAACGAAACAAACGCACTCGGCAGTCTGGTTTAAGATATTTGGCTAAAAATATTCATATAATTGCGATCCATTTACATAAAAACATTACATACATCACACAACATGAATAAAATCAACAATAATATAATAATAATAAAACTTTTATTTTTGATTTTTTTCTTATTGCCTGAAGGAAATATCTTCCAGTAAATCATCTGAACAAAAAGTTACATGAATAGTTAAGTTTCGGCATTATATACGATACTAGCTTTTATGTCCCGCCGTTGGCCAAGAATGTAAAATTGTGAAAGAAAAAGCAATCGTTTTTATAATATTGTCACCCAATTATTTTGCAATATCAGACTATGAAAAGTGGTTTGAAATTTGATTGAGTTTAAGTATTGTAAAATGTTCAAGTGATGGCCACAACCCATTCTTTTTTATATATTGCTATAAAGTGTGAATGAAGTATAATATTTATACAATTTCTGCTCGCATGGACTATGCGTAATGGTTTTAAATATGACTGTTTATCAACGTTGTAAAGAGATTGGTTTGGCCACAACCCCCATTTTTGAATATTATCATCGAAAACAAATTGTAATGTGTACCTATTGAAAATTTAGTAATTTTGGATGTTGGGATGTGGTTAAATTTGATTAAACAAACGTAGGTACTGAAAAGATCTAGTATTGGTCACATCCCATTCGTTTTTATATTTTTTCATCAAGTGTGCATTATATTTTTGCTGAATTTGACTGAAAGTCTTCATTAACGAAGAAGAAGAAGACTTGAACTATAGTAAATAGTTTTTAATTTGAATATACATAAATGTTGTGAAGAGTTCAGTAATGGCCACAACCCCCATTCTTTAAATATTAGGTGTTGAAAATTATTCAAAATAGGATGATATAAATGGTTTAAATTTAATTAAACAAAAGTATTGAAAAGATTCTAGTGCAGGTTATATCGTCACATCCCATATCCCATTCATTTCATATGTATTTTCATCAAGTGTGCATATCGTTAATAATTTTTCTGCACAATAGACTATTAGACTTAAAACTAACCCAAAAGACTAAATAAAAAAGAGAAAAATAAGTATAAGACTATAAGAAATAGTTTGTATAAAAAACTATTCCAATGGCCTACATAAAATAAGTAAAAAAACATATACCTAATAGAAGAATTAGACTATTGGAAATAGATTGTATAAAAGCTCACCCAAAGGTCTACAAAAAAGAAGAAGAAGAATATTTAGACTATTGGAAATATGTAAAAATGTTTGTATAAATACTGACCAAAAGGTCTACACAAAAGAAAATGAATAAGACTATTGGAAATAGTTTGGATTAAAACTCTCCCAAAAGTCTACGTACTTAAATGAAGAAGAATAATAATTAGACTAAAGGAAATAATTTTTATAAAAAAATGACCCAAATGTATACATAAAAGAAGAAGAAGATGAATTAGACAATAGGAAATAGTTTGTATAAAAACTACCCTAAAGGTCTACATAAAATTAAGAAGAAAAAGAATTAGACTCCAGGACCCGCCGCTTCAGGCCCTTCAGTACCTCCCGTCCCTTTAATCCCTCATTACGTCCCTTCCCATCAGGCCCTTTATAACCTTCCGTCCCTTCAGGCAGTTTTATACCTCCCGTCCCTTCAGGCCCTTTAGTGCCTCCCTTCCCTTCATTACATCCCGTCCCATCAGTCGGTTAAGAAAAGTTTAAATCCAGAAACCATCCTGGAAGAACCGCGAAGAGATGAAAGAACCTTCTTTTCCCAGGATGCTCTACTTAATAGGTAAAATGACTAAATACACGAAGAAGAAGAAAAAAGTTTAAACCCAGATACCTGCGAAGAGATGGAAGGACAGTTGGACCTTCTTCTCCCAGGATTCTCCAACTTCATAGGTAAAATGACCAAAAATACACGATGAAGAAGAAGAAGAAATAAGTTTAAATCCAGATACCTGCGAAGAGATGGAAGGAAAATTGGACATTCTTCTCCCAGGTTAGTCCACCTTCAAAGGTTAAATGACCAAATAGACGATGAAGAAGAAGAAGAAAAAAGTTTAAATCCAGAAACCTGCGAAGAGATGGAAGGAAAATTGGACCTTCATCTCCCAGGATAGTTCATCTTCATAGGTAAGATGACCAAGTACACGTTGAAGAAAAAGAAGAAAAAAGTTTATATGCAGAACCCGTCCTGGAAGACCTGTGAAGAGATGGAGGGACAGTCGGACCTTCTTTTCCCAGGATACTCCCCCTTCATAGGTAAAACGACCAAATACACGAAGAAGAAGAAGAATAAGAAAAAAGTTTAAATCCAAAAACCATCCTGGGCATACGCTCGACAATTCACCAAAGTTTCATTATAATCGGACAAACGGTTGATAAATAAATAAATAAAATAATTTTCCTATAGGAAATCAGTATAGGTAGGTATATTATTGTTGATTTGTAAGTAAATAGTATTAGGTAGGTACCTACCTACAACAACCTTCTAAATAAATTCGATTCCTAACAAATTTTATTTGAATATCACATTCTTTCTGTAGCCATGGAAACGATTCGAACACGTAAGTAATATCGAATGGTTCGGATACATTTTTTGAATATGTAGGTACCTACATTGGTTTGTTCGATGCCATAAAAATGAAAATTGTCAGAAAAATCAAATATTATTTACAAATTATGCAATTTTATTATACCTATATCTTTACTAATAAATAACACATTTTTACAATATATGTCTTAAAACTTGCCGTAATGTCTTGTGTTTCATTTTATTATTTCATAATTACATTTATTTCAAAGGTTTATTATTTTCAAGAACATACTTCTAACTTTTAAACTAACAGATATTTGCGTGCAAAATGTACACTTTTTTGACAGATATGACTTGGAAAATTTTGTATGAAAAAAATAATTATTTAAATATTTTTAAAATTCAGCATTTTTATCGCATTCTTTTTAGCGTGACACTGCATCAGGTATACTGGTACATGTTCGCACTTAAATTAGATTTTTAGATGCTCTTGGTTTTTCAGAAGGCGTGAGACAAACACACACACACACAGACACTAACATTTTGATTGCTTTATTACTTTAGATAAATAACAGTATTACATGATATATATAAACACTTTTACAAATATAACAATATTTTACCAACAACTACCAACCTATGTAACAAAAGGAAAAACAGAGGATTGTGAAATATCAAAACGGATGGTTATGGGATGGGATGTATGTACATTGGTTAGAGAAAAGAGAGAAAGAAAGAGTGTTTAAGGTGAGATTTGAAGGTTGAAAGTTATGGAGCAGTTCTAATGTCCATTGGGAAATTGTTCCATAACCGGGCAGTATGAACGGTAAAGAAAAATGAATAATATTCTGTAACGTGAGGTGATTTGGCGAGGGTTCTTTCTTTTCTAGACCGAAGTGACAGTCCATGAGAGGGCAACTTATTTCTTTTCGTTACTTTTCCAAAATTCAACAGATATCTGGTACTTTCAAATGTGGTGATTTTTTAAACAAAGTGAAATATTATTATTAAAAATAAAATGTATATAATTGAGTTGTGTCAGTAATATGGGGTATGGCGTTACATTGTCGATGGATATTTGGGTTTGCTTGAGTGTAACCTATTCGTACGTGACTATTGGTATATTCCCCACTAGCTGGGGTGGGTAGAGATACCCTAGCGCCATCATTACCAACCATTCATCCTAAAGCCAATCTTTGTTGAACCATAACATTACAATGTTTTACTCAAAGCGGGGCAGAACCACTCGTGGTCTGAGAACTGAGACGTTTAAGGAAAACTTTACTTTTCTCCGTACAAGGCATTGAGAATATTTCGATCGATTTCAGTTTTTGTGGTATTCACTAGTGTAGAATAATGGAGAATTTTGATTTCATAATTTTAATTGCATCTTTAACGTCAATTCTTCAACAAGTATCATGAAGAGAGTATAAGCTAAGAGCTTCGTCGTTTCGGCAATCATCAATATTTCATAGAGATTTCCGAGGCTCATAGGAATTCCCCATTTACCAGAATTCTTTTTTTGGGTAATGAGTTGGTATGCCTTTTGAAGTTTGGGTAATGAGTATGCCTATTGAAGTTTGGGTAGTGAGTTTGCCTATTGAAGTTTGGGTAGTGAGTATGCCTATTGAAGTTTGGGTAATGAGTATGCCTATTGAAGTTTGGGTAATGAGTATGCTTATTGAAGTTTGGATAATGAGTATGCTTATTGAAGTTTGGGTAATGAGTATGCCTATTGAAGTTTGGGTAATAAGTATGCCTATTGAAGTTTGGGTAGTGAGTATGCCTATATGTAAACCACTAATAAATAAATAAATATATTAATAAATGATATTTTTGTGTACATGGCATACTTACTACGTATGGAATTTAGTTTCCTTTTTACCTCAAGTCCAGATTATATGTAATTTAGTCGATCGACTTCATATGTTATGTGTAGAATACATGAACTCAACTGATTAGTTTTACAAATACATCCGCTGAATTTTTCTTCATTACTTTATCTGTCAATATATCAAAATACCCTCACGTTCTGGAAAAAAAATAACAAATAATGAACATCGAAAATGTGTCTGCCAAAAAAATTGCGTTAAATAATAATAATAAATAATTTATATACGCCGTTTAATGATTCAGGATCATTCCATGGGCGCTTATATTCTGTTTCATGTTGCTCTACAAAACAAATCCAATAATTATTTAAAAGCTGATAATGATAAATGATGCGGAAAACAATAAAAATGCCTTCATTTTGTTGGACTGAGTGACTTAATTAGTAAGATATTTGTCTCCTTAGTCGAAGTTCCCTGGTTTTAGATTGTGAGACGATTTATATGAATATAATATCGATTTAAAGTCTCCAGAATATGGTTAGTCGTTATTGGATATGGCAACTCGTTATTGGATAAGGCAACTCGTTATTGGATATGGCAACACGTTATTGGATATGGCAACTCGTTATTGGATATGGCAACACGTTATTGGATATGGCAACTCGTTATTGGATATGGCAACACGTTATTGGATATGGCAACTCGTTATTGGATATGGTAACACGTTATTGGATATGGCAACTCGTTATTGGATATGGCAACTCGTTATTGGATATGGCAACTCGTTATTGGATATGGCAACTCGTTATTGGATATGGCAATTGGTTATTGGATATATTATCAACTCGTTATTGGATATGTGCATAACTAAAATTTTACATATTATTTGTTGGTGGTGTTCAAGGGAATTCATTTAGACCTATTAGACATGGGAACCTTATTGGAGCCACGAAGATCGACTTCAGAGCTTTTAAGACTTTTTGTCAAAAATATCTTATCTTCATTTTCATTAATAAATTTTCTTTGGCACTTTAAGTGCAGGATCTGCAAGATATATCTCGTGTTCTCGTGTCAAAGTGGTGGAAAATGAGCAGTATCTACGTACTTATTTATTTTTCCAGACTAAAAAAATAGAACTGTAATTTCCATTATGGCAGACAGCGCCAGCTACTTATAGAACATTGCCATATTATGCATTTTTTCAGACTCTCCCTGTTTCATGGTGCATGGACTATTTTTATTATATGAAAGAGAAGAGTCTTTATGTAAATGCATATCCAAGCAAACGGCATCATTTGATATAATATGGTATAAAGAAATATATGCATCAAGAGAAACAGAAAATAGAGAAATGGTAGGAAAATTAATGATATCATGAATTTTATTTGAAAATGTAATTTATTGTAAGAGTCGCTTCACTTCCATATAAAAACCTAGGGTTACCAAACGTCTCGTTTACACGGTACCTGCCATTGTGCCTGGTGACAGGAAAATTATTCGAAAAACAATTATTCGAATGCTCAATTTTACGAAAATCAATTTTACGAATGGCAATTATTCGAATCACATTTTTTCGAAAAACAATTTTCCGAACACACAATTATCAGAATTTACAATTGTTCGAATTTTTATGACGTCATGTTGGTAGTATTGTGAGAGGAATAAACCATAGATTTTTATTACTAGTTGCATGTAACACATGAGATCCAACTGTCGATAGCGATAGTATGTATAGTTGAAGAATATGTACCAAACTATAAACCCATAGATACAAATTATTGAATATTTTCAGATATTTTGTTTTCTATACAACATATGTAGGTATGTATGTCAAGATAGGATAGTATGGAGGAAGATCCTTTTTCCTACCCAGAATATGCAAATAGCATGATGGTTTGTATGTATGTTTGGAGATGAAGTATCAAACTATTAAGTCTTCTTACATATTGTGTATAGGCGACTGCCATACAAAATGTATGAAGCGATGTCGTCACTAAATTCAATTTTTAAAAAAATTGTTAAAAAAAAATTGAGATCTTCTACTACAATGTTAATATTTTTTATAGAAAATTAAATTATCTAGTTGGGGTGTTTCGGCTTTATTCGATATTTAAAAAAAAAATGGAAATATAGGCAGTTAAACTCATAAATTTATCATAAAAAAAATATTTTTCTTAATAAAAAATGTATGAGAAACCCTGGAATTTTTTTGAAAAAACAAATTTGAGATTTTGTATTTGTCTATGTTTATACCAATTTTCAGCGTTCTAGCTTTTATGGTTTCTGAGATATAGGGAAAAATAAAATAAAAATTCAAAAGTTGATAACCCCTGACTGAAACAAAAATTCAAAATTCCGAGTATAAAAGTTTTGTAGACCTGTAACTGTTAATATATTCTGAAATTTTAGGCTCTGTAAATTGAGCGGATCAAAAGTTATAAGGGGGGGACGGACACACACACACACACACAGACACACACACAGACACACACACACAGACACACGAAATGTTCTACTCCGAATTCTGAGTAAATCCGTGTACTGAACATATATGCTGCGAAGCCTCTAAGTTGGTGTTTTTTGACTTCAAAGTTGGAAAAGCCGTGAAAAAAGTAGACCTCTCCATACAATTCTCGCGTATTCTGGCTTGATACATTGTCGATATGTTAAGAGAACAAAGTTCTCCTGAACAAATCGACAGTTGGAAAAATCTATCGAATAAACAACATGGCGACGCACCGCGCTGTCAGATATCCTAGGATGTACACCTTTTTTTTAAACCTAAACCTACAAAAATTTGGTTAACATAGGTTGGTTAGGTTTGTTTGTAGTTATAATAGGCGTGATGACAGTAAGAAAAAATCATTGAAATTATGATTTTATTAGATAAAATATGTTATAAAGATTTGAAAAAATATATTTATTTTCATTTTAAAAGAGCGAATAATATTAATATTATTAAAATAAAAATACAAAATATGTTTGTCCGCCATTTTATGTGAAACACCAATCAGAGCGCATGACGTCACCATATTGTCACTGTCAATTGTGTTTGTTACTGTCAACTGTTGTGTTGTTCGAAATGGCTATTTTTTTCATAACAAGCTATATGGAATATGCTGCTTATTTTTAACATGCTATTTTTATTTATTGATTTATTTGGTTTATTTGGGACAATAAACCAAATAATATCGCTATCCGCTCTATTGAATCGTTGACGCATCTGTTATAACACGCACCGAGTATTGTAACGTGGTGGAGAATATTTAACGTTTCAGAAATAAATAACTTGGTGGCTTTCATTGCTTGATTATAAAATAAAATGATGTAATTATATTGTTTGTGGGAGTTGTACAGTGTTACATGAGGTTGAAATGGAAATACACAATGTATTATGATGAATCTAATATACATATGGGATAACTGTTATGATTCATATACATATTATGATTAATATATTAAAATATGTAATAGGTGTGATGACTGTAAGAAAAAAATCATTGAAATTATGATTTTAAAAAATAAAATAGGTTATAAAGATTTAAAAAATGTTTTTTTTTTAATTTATAGGAGTGAATAATAATAATATTATAAATATAAAAATACAAAATGTGTTAGTCCGCCATTTTATGAGAAAAAACAATCAGAGCGCACGACGTCATAGTATGGTCGCGTCAATTCTTCTGATAGTCTTCAATACAATATACGCATTAATTGTCGGTCTGGACTATGTTTATTTTGGTGTTATCGATATATTAATATTTTAATTAGATACTTAAAACTAAAACAAATTAAATATAAATGGAACAAGTATTCATCAAAGCAAATAGTTTCAATTTACCTAGATACTCGCCTACCTATCGGGGGACACTATGGGCCGGTATTACAGTGTCAGTTTAAGAGCTAAACTCAAGTTTTACAAAAATATAGCGTATTACAGTGTCCGTTTAGACCTAATCTTCCCTCAAATACGTCACTAAAACGACAAATATTTAACTCAACGTTTCTGGCAGATTAAGTACTTAACTGTGAGTCAACTGTCATTTGCTAGGCAACTCGTGTAGTTTCAGTTTCTATCACTAGAGGCGTTAGGCAACGTGTGTAGTTTCAGTGTTGTATCGAAGGTGGCGCCACACAACAAAACAAACTGACAGCCGTATTGAAACGAACACGGGCATTTAAAAGCATTATTTTGATGAAAAAAAAATTCAATTTACCATGTTGGATAATAAAACAATGGTATTTAAAGTCGTAGCGTCCCGTTTTGTATTTCGTATTATTTGAGGTTATTTAAATTTGACAGATAATAACCACAGAAAAAGTGAAATATGTCTATAATTGAAGATTTAGTAACTGACATGTCATATTGCACTGTAATACGGAAATGGATTCAATCTCCCCTTAACATTAATCAACATAACAGTTTGGCAAACTCAATGAGTTGAGGGCCGACTGTAATATCGGGCCTATGTTAATTGTATTTTGTATGTAACTTAGTTTTTATTGAATAAATAAATAAATAATGAACGCTCGCAACGTATGGTAAACTAATTTAGTTTTAGTATTCTACAATTTTGTCACGCGATGGTGAGCTGACGAACGTTCGACATGTTATGATGCTGGTCACTGCCAAACTAAACTAGCAAGCTATATTTTTTTCATGCAATGAAGCGATTTGCGAAACGACGGCGATTACGCGAAGCATGCGTTTTAAAACATCGTTACAATTTTAGCAGCATACGAATTATTACATAGCACTCGTTATTTGTATTGTGTTCATAACAAGCTATATTTATCTGCTATCGTTATTTTTAGCAATAGCAGCCATAGTAGTTATTTTTCTGCCTGTCTTAACTACTCTTAACTAGAATGGAACTTTTGATGGTCGGATATTTCTTTGCGTCGAACAAAGACTTTTGTTCATCAGAATTTCGAAACGTAAAAACTTAATAATAAGTACATATAAGTACTTTATTTATCTGTAATTTAAATACAACTTACATCTCGAAAATCGATAAAATATGCTCCTTCTTCTCTCTACATTATGTGTTCATAAGCTAAAAACATACGCGGGAAACTTATGATGGCCTATTTTGACGTTTGGACATTAATGAAGTTCTTTATATGCTTATTGCCTAAATAATGGTAAATATTATATTATTGAGAGCTAAAAGTGGGGGAACAAATACTGTACTTCATTGTAAACGCGTACTTAATAAAATTCACTTGTGTCTCGCCGTGCGAAATTTAATCACTTATTTCTCTTTTTTTTCGCGTGGGACGAAAACAAATACCTCAGTCGGTGTTTTTTTCGTCGTGTTTGTACATTTAGGGACCGCACAACACTTATGCACTTTTGAATTGATTATAAATACACAAATCGTCTTAGAACACATATATTACATATAGTAGTGATATGCAGTTTACGATACCATGACGTCACCGTCAGGGTCGGCAGCCGCCATGATACTACAAGCTTTTTTTGGCGTAAATGTCAAATTTGATTTTAAAATGGCGATTTTTGCTACTAAACCTTTATTTTATGTAGAAATGTATATATATTTGAAAACAGTGAATGCGTAAAAACATCGTGAGATAGTTTTTCAAAATTAGTCATCATGCCTATTGCGACTGGCGTGAGCCAGTTGCATTATATATTTAAAAAAGTAACTATAATATTAAAATAATATAACTAATTTGGTGTGAATACAAGATAAACATAAACTGGTGTACAAACTAGGCTATCCCGCGCTGTCAAACATCAGTTATTAAAAATGTGCAAACATACGTACCCAACAATAATACAACAAGTAATAATAGTCTTCATCGAATATATTTTACTGGCAACAAATATGTCAAAGGAGGCAACATAATGACACAAAAATATATTAAATTCGGTGAATGTGTGATTGATATATCGTGCTGTTTTGTGTTTGCCTGCTGTCAGTGCTGTGTTTTGTTCATTTTGACTAACATTTGATTCACTAGTATCATACGATAAATAAATAAATAAATAATTCGGTTAATTGGTTTTCCAACAAATGTTAGTTCGAATAATTTGCTTTCGGACAATTGTCATTCTGATAACTGATTTTCGAAAAATTGTTATTCTTACAATTGCGCATTCGAACAATTGTGTTTCGAAGAATTTTCATGTAATCATTGTGCCTACCTGTCTCCTGTTTGACAATTTTGTCCCGTATTGCTACATAATATAATCCAAAAATCTCGTTTACACAGTAGGTACCTGTCTTCTGTTTGACAATTTTGTCCCGTATTGCTATATAATATAATCCAAACGTATTGTTTACACAGTAGGTACCTACCTGTCTTCTGTTCGACAATTTTGTCCCGTATTGCTACATAATATAATCCAAAAATCTCGTTTGCACAGTAGGTACCTGTCTTCTGTTTGACAATTTTGTCCCGTATTGCTATGTAATATAATCCAAACGTATTGTTTACACAGTAGGTACCTACTTGTCTTCTGTTCGACAATTTTGTCCCGTATTGCTACATAATATAATCCAAAAATCTCGTTTACACAGTAGGTACCTGTCTTCTGTTTGACAATTTTGTCCCGTATTGCTACATAATATAACCCAAAAATCTCGTTTACACAGTAGGTACCTGTCTTCTGTTTGACAATTTTGTCCCGTATTGCTATATAATATAATCCAAACGTATTGTTTACACAGTAGGTACCTACTTGTCTTCTGTTCGACAATTTTGTCCCGTCTTGCTACATAATATAACCCAAAAATCTCGTTTACACAGTAGGTACCTACTTGTCTTCTGTTCGACAATTTTGTCCCGTATTGCTACATAATATAACCCAAAAATCTCGTTTACACAGTAGGTACCTGTCTTCTGTTCGACAATTTTGTCCCGTATTGCTACATAATATAATCCAAAAATCTCGTTTACACAGTAGGTACCTGTCTTCTGTTTGACAATTTTGTCCCGTATTGCTATATAATATAATCCAAACGTATTGTTTACACAGTAGGTACCTACCTGTCTTCTGTTCGACAATTTTGTCCCGTATTGCTACATAATATAATCCAAAAATCTCGTTTGCACAGTAGGTACCTGTCTTCTGTTTGACAATTTTGTCCCGTATTGCTATGTAATATAATCCAAACGTATTGTTTACACAGTAGGTACCCACTTGTCTTCTGTTCGACAATTTTGTCCCGTATTGCTACATAATATAATCCAAAAATCTCGTTTACACAGTAGGTACCTGTCTTCTGTTTGACAATTTTGTCCCGTATTGCTACATAATATAACCCAAAAATCTCGTTAACACAGTAGGTACCTGTCTTCTGTTTGACAATTTTGTCCCGTATTGCTATATAATATAATCCAAACGTATTGTTTACACAGTAGGTACCTACTTGTCTTCTGTTCGACAATTTTGTCCCGTCTTGCTACATAATATAACCCAAAAATCTCGTTTACACAGTAGGTACCTGTCTTCTGTTTGACAATTTTGTCCCGTATTGCTATATAATATAATCCAAACGTATTGTTTACACAGTAGGTACCTACTTGTCTTCTGTTCGACAATTTTGTCCCGTATTGCTACATAATATAACCCAAAAATCTCGTTTACACAGTAGGTACCTGTCTTCTGTTTGACAATTTTGTCCCGTATTGCTATATAATATAATCCAAACGTATTGTTTACACAGTAGGTACCTACTTGTCTTCTGTTCGACAATTTCGTCCCGTATTGCTACATAATATAACCCAAAAATCTCGTTTACACAGTAGGTACCTGTCTTCTGTTTGACAATTTTGTCCCGTATTGCTATATAATATAATCCAAACGTATTGTTTACACAATAGGTACCTACTTGTCTTCTGTTCGACAATTTTGTCCCGTATTGCTACATAATATAATCCAAAAATCTCGTTTACACAGTAGGTACCTGTCTTCTGTTTGACAATTTTGTCCCGTATTGCTATATAATATAATCCAAACGTATTGTTTACACAGTAGGTACCTACTTGTCTTCTGTTCGACAATTTTGTCCCGTATTGCTACATAATATAATCCAAAAATCTCGAATATATTTTTATTATTGCATATGCGCAAACATTGGATTTTTTTTCCCTGTCGGGAGTCAAAGATATTTTTTAACAGATTTTTAATTATCTCAATAGAGACGAAGTTGGAATATTTATTGTAGGAGAACCGGGAAATCAAGGCACCTACAGGGCTTACGACCTAATAAAAATATATTCGATTACTTACACATTGGTACAAGTAGGTAAATAAGATAAAAATGACCTTATAAGTCTGGCGCAATTCAGGGGTGACTTCTATGCGAAAAATGCATTGTCACCTCACATATAAGAATTGTAGCTTTCATTATTTACAAAAAACCAATTCTCTCAATAGATGGCGTTACAACAAAAATAAATAAAAAATAATAATATTGTTGTTCATAATTTCACCCATAGATGGCTGTAGTAAAAATTCCTTATTTTCAAGCGAAAAGAATTTCAGTATTACAATATATAGAAGTTTCAAAATTTAATTGATAGGGATCTCATTAAAAAGGCATAATTGGTGAACGTTGCGCAAGCGCATAAAGTGATCACGTAAACCAGCCGATGACAGGTCGTAAGCCCTGTAGGTGCCTTGATTTCCCGGTTCTCCTACAATAAATATTCCAACTTCGTCTCTATTGAGATAATTAAAAATCTGCCAAAAATCTCGTTTACACAGTAGGTACCTGTCTTCTATTTGACAATTTTGTCCCGTATTGCTATATAATATAATCCAAACGTATTGTTTACACAGTAGGTACCTACTTGTCTTCTATTTGACAATTTTGTCCCGTATTGCTATATAATATAATCCAAACGTATTGTTTACACAGTAGGTACCTACTTGTCTTCTGGTCGACAATTTTGTCCCGTATTGCTACATAATATAATCCAAAAATCTCGTTTACACAGTAGGTACCTGTCTTCTGTTTGACAATTTTGTCCCGTATTGCTATATAATATAATCCAAACGTATTGTTTACACAGTAGGTACCTACTTGTCTTCTGGTCGACAATTTTGTCCCGTATTGCTACATAATATAATCCAAAAATCTCGTTTACACAGTAGGTACCTGTCTTCTGTTTGACAATTTTGTCCCGTATTACTACATTACAATAAAATACCCAGGGTTGCCAAACGTCTCGTTTACACGGTACCTGTGTCTATTGTTTGACAATCCTATCGCGAATTGCTACATAATATATTATGTAGCAATAGAGAGTTCATACTTTATAAGTGATTACACATAGAAATTTCATCGAGATTCGATTTAGAGTCATCTGCAATAAATAATAATTCATCAACACGTCGCACATAAGGCCTGTTATCTTACATAATTACAACAGCAAATATAATATGAAATATAATTATTTTATGATCAAGTATGCTTATTAAAAGACTATGAGGGACATTGTGCCAACGGGCTGAGCATGTAGCTGTAGGAGAAATGGCCGACAGCCAAAATACTCAACCTCAATAAAAACAAAAACCGTCGATCTTGGGATTTGAAAGTGTTGGTGGTCCACAAAAGAAAGCAGACGATGTAATCTCAATTGCTGGGATTAGTTCAGAAAGGGTTCGAAAGATACAGTATTATAGACAAACCTGGAAGAGGCCTATAAGAGAAAAACAAATAATAAGACTCAGAGGATGGTAACTGAATGACTTTGTCTTATATGTACAATTAAAATTCTGGGTTTTTGCGTTTTGGACATCATAAAAAAGCGTCCCGTATTGATTGCCAGAAATTATGGAAACCCTCATAGTACTTACCCACTATTCAAAAAGCCCAATAGCGCAGTGTTGACATTAACGTGATATTAGAACAAAGAAAGTTGCATATCATTTAGCATTCAAGTTTTGACCTAGTTAAGTTGTTTTTTTTTTGTTTAAAATGGTTGTGAATTTTGAAGCGTGAAAGAATTGAAAATATACAGAAGAAATGGAAAACTTATGTTGAATTAGCTTTTGTTTTAAAATTTTTGGATATGCTCAATAAACCAGCCCTTTTTTGTCCAGTAGTGGACACTCGTCTCATATTGTCGGACCAACCTTTCTTGATGTCTTTAAAATTTCTTCTGCCTTTCAAGGTCGCCATCACATAACTTTGTTGGTGCATCTGGAATCTATGGTTCGAAAAAGTAACATTATTAAAAAACAAACCAGATGTTTTCTAAACTTAAATAAATAAGCTTGAAAATATGACGATCTCTTGGGAAAAACTTCCTGTCGTCCTGTGCGGTGCGTAACAGGTCATCCACACGCTTCACTCCGGTTCATTACCGAATGTTTCTGAGCCAGGATAGTGGCATCCTGCCGACCCTCTATGACCCTGAATCTTCTCATTTATGATAAACTGAAAGATTGAGTATGTCACTACTTTCAATAATCATTACATAAACATTGAAAAGTTTATTTAATTATTCCACTTTTAACTGCATATTTATATGTATTTAAGGTTAAGTCAAAAAGTGTTTCAAAATAGTATTTAAATAAACTTAATTAAATTACGCCCTTATAAAGTCAATTAAATTAGTTATTTGAATTAATCTAAAACCCTTGAATTTAAATAAACCTTTGATTTGTTATTTTTATCATCTTAAATTTCGGAAGTAAATTGTTTTTATCTATAGTTCTAAAATAATTTTAAATTTTATAATATAAAAAATATTTATTATTATGTTCATTGAAAAGAGACCATTGAATTATGAATAAGTAGGTACCTACTTGGTAAAAAATGTAAGGTCATGAATGATACTTATGTATATATTTTTTAGAAGTACGAAATAGTATTAAAAGTTGATATATCATCAATAAAATCAAAAATACGTGAAGAGAATGCATCGGACCCCTTTAAAGCAAAATGCGCGCGTGGAAGTGTCTGATATTTGGCATAGTTGAAGTTGATATTTGGCATTGGTACAAGCAAGTAATCAAGCCATAAATGGACTCATAATTCTGGCGCGGTTGCTTTCATTGTTTACAAACCAATTTTTCAATATATGTCGTTATTAAAAGGTTTCTTCGGCATTTCATCGATGGTGTTTTTTTAGCTGATTTTCATACGAACAGATTTTCATGATCGAAATACATAGAACTTTCAAAAATTCGATTGACAGGGAACTCAAAAAGAAGGCATACTTGGTGAACGCTGCGCAATCGCATAAAGTGATCATTTTAACCGACCGATGACAGATCGTAAACGCTGTAGATGCCTTGAGCTCCTGGTTCTCCTATACTGTTTCTTCGTCTTCTTTTGGTGTCATGTCAGGTCCCCCCAACGTTGACTATCACCCGAGAGAAAGCGTCCTTGTCCTGGGCAGACCGAAACAGCTCTCCAACACTTATTATGCCCGTCCAGTCGCGTATATTGCGGAGTCAGGAAATTCGTCTCCTTCCAACACCTCTTCGACCCTCTATCTTTTTTTTCCTCTAAGCACATGACCCAAATACGATATCTTTTTGATTTTTATATTAGTCAGAAGCTCTCTATTCACTCTAGCTCTTTGAGGAACTATTTTGTTGCTAACCATATCCGTCCAAGGTATCCGGAACATTCTGCGATGTATCCACATCTCGGGCGACTCCAGCCGGTTCATGCTACTCACTTTGAGGGTCCACGATTCCACTCCGTACAGAAGGACTGACCATATATAACATTTAACCAGCCGTTGTCGAAGTTTCAGGTTAAGATTGTCATCGCAGAATATCTGTCTCATTTTATTCAAAGCAGTTCGTGTTTAATGTTTAATCTTCGTCTAAATTTTTTTATGAATAACGGTTGAATTTTCACCTCTGTGCGATCGCATGTCATTATAAATATATTTCCTACTAATTCATTCACACATTAATTAGGTAGGTATATACGTAGTTAACTAACTACTCCCACATTAAGTTAGGTGTAAATATTCCGTGGATTTAGAAGAGCTAAAAAGTAATTTATTACTCTATAAAATTTTATGAGGACGTTATTATGATATCACAGAAACAGTCAGGAGGGAAAGACATATTATTATTATTTAATTAATTATTATCGTCTAGGGTTGCCACTAATTTATCATGCTTGGGTACCTAAGTACCTATGTACACACTAAAACCTCCTTATTATAATTAATAATTATTTTTAATACGGACATTCGAATGTTCACGCCCTGATTTATGACCGGGCAAGAACGTGCTATAATTTTCTAATGTGAAATAGCCACACTACGGCCCATTGCGCACAAACATTTTAGGAACAAAAAATTCATCGTCAAACATTTGCCGTCCATTTCTGAACATTTCTAACCTATTAACATTATTATGGTATTTGAAAAAATAAGTATTAACGCCAAATAGGGAATGGACGGGCTTCATGGCTCTGGAACAGATACTCCGGGCAGCATAGTACGGAGAGGGATTCGCCAGAGTGATCGCCAACATCTCCAACTTGACAGGGCACCAGGAGAAGGAGAAGAAACGCTATCTGATAGATTCGTGGTGAAAAAGTTATCGCTGAACATGCTTTAAAAAAATATAAAAAAAAATCGTGTCGTCAAATAATAAATAAATAAATATTTATTGAGACGAAAAGATGTTTACACACAAATTCAAATACAAAGACAAATGACAGATGCGTGAATTTGCTGAGAGTGGAATATATCAAATACTTGGGAATAACAATAGACTCTAAAATATTTTTTTTTTTTTTTTTTTTTTTTTTTTTTTTTTATTTTTTAATAAAAAGTAATACATTGTTCTTTTCCCGCCAAACTGCTAAGCAGTTTTTTGGCAGAGCAGATTCTCTCTTTCACATAATTTTATACATTTCACATATAATTATTTCAATAAACTAATCTCAAATATTAAAGATACAGAGACCAAACAAAAATTTAAAAGAAAAAAAAAAAAAAACTTGAAATTCGATAGAAAAAAAAAATTGAATTAAATGGAAGGAACATATAAATATTACGACTCAAAGAATTCGCAAAGTTATTTAAATTTTTCTAAAATTAAGGAATATACTGCCATTGAATTATCTAAAAACTTTGTATTATGCATTTACCCAGTCAATAATAGAATATGGAATTTAAGCATGGGGTGCAGAATTTAAAACCAACATTAAACCTATTAAAACTGCTCAAAATTTAAACATAAAAGTTATTAAAAAAAAACTATTATCACTATTATCATCACTATTCTTACCTAGGAATAAGCTGTTATAATAAACTTTCTTTAGATATAAGAAAAATTAAACCTTTTGTAAAATTTAAAAAAGTATACAATAATTTTATATTCTCAAATCAATGTTATCAATACGTGATGGAATTCCATTATCAATATTATAAAATTACTTAAAAAAATAAGTAAAAACACAATGTTTAACTTTATTCAATTAATTTAAAGTGTTGACCACTGACGCGTTTCGCTCAAAAGCATCTCTTTGAGCGAAACGCGTCAGTGGTCAACACTTTAAATTAGTGGAATAAAGTTAAACATTGTGTCTTTACTTATTTTTTTAAGTAATTTTACAATGTTAAACAATTATGTACCTAATATAATATCTTTAATGTACCTATTATGGACTTGAAATAATTGCTACGCTCTTCCTCCGCTGAACACGAGATTTACTCTTTCAGTGGAGTAATACGTACCTATAATATAAATGTATTAATTACTAATTGCATGTAACACATGAGATCCAACTGTCGATAGCGATAGTATGTATAGTTGATGAATAAGTACCAAACTACATATAATCCCATAAAAACATTTTTTTTTAATATTTTAAGATATTTGATTTTCTATACAACACATGTACCTATGTATGTATGTCAAGATAGGATAGTTGGAGGTCAGTCTTTTTTTCCTATTCAGAATATGAAAACAGCATGATGGTATGTATGTATGTTTGGAGATTAAGTATCAAACTATTGTCTTCATAGATATTGTGTATAGGCGACTGTCATACAAAGTGTATGAAGCGATGTTAAATTTTTTTATAGAAAATTAAATTATCTAGTTGGGGTGTTTCGGCTTTTTTCGATATTTTTAAAAAAGTTGGAAATATTGGCAGTTAAACTATTTTTAAAAAATATTTTTCTTAATAAAAAATGTTTAAGAAACCCTGGAATTTTTTTGAAAAAACATGTTTGAGATTTTGTATGTGTCTATAGTTGAACCAATTTTCAGCGTTCTAGCTTTTATGGTTTCGATATATATGGAAAAATAAAGTAAAAATTCAAAAGTTGATAACCCCTGACTGAAACAAAAATTCACAAGACTGAGTATAAAAGTTTTGTAGGCCTATAACTGTTTATATATTCTAAAATTTTGGGCTCTGTTAATTGAGCGGATCAGAAGTTATAAGGGACACATACACACACACACACACACAGACACACACACAGACACACACACACAGACACACACACACACACACACACACACACACAGACACACACACACAGACACACGAAATGTTCTACTCCAAATTCTGAGTAAATCCGTGCATGGAACGTATATGCTGCGAAGCCTCTAAGTTGGTGTTTTTTGACTTCAAAGTTGGAAAAGCCGTGAAAAAAGTAGACCTCTGCATACAATTCTCGCGTATCCTGGCTTGAAACATTGTCGATATGTTAAGAGAACAAATTTCTCCTGATCAAATCGACAGTTGGGTTATTATGTAAAATGTACTTTTCTGTATCGATGAACCCAAGTGTTCTGTAAATAACATTATGGGGGATAAAATATAATAAACATTTAATGTGATTATACCGAACGAATGAACGTGATGAAAGTGTTTTGGTGAAAACCAACTTTAGACAAAACTGTTTCTCCGGCTAAACCAGAAAAAGATAAAAGGGGTGAATTTGTCCCATATGTGAATGAGGCAATGTGTATTTATGTAGGTAGGTATATAATATGTATGTAATAATAGATAAAACATTCCGCTGAATGTGAAAATGACACATTTTTGTAAAGTTTTACCCATTTTGTATTCTTTTAACTATTTCCGTCGACTCTTAAATATAATATTCGTTATGGCACATGCCTAGTTATTTGCATACCTATGTACAGGCGTTTTCAAAAAAGGAAATGAATTATATTTATACTACAGTTTGAGTTCCACACATGCCAGGTTAATTATTTTTAGGTAAACTTTCGATTTTAACAAAGACCAAATGGCAATTTATTCCTGCTAACCGGTGTTTAAATAATACATCTGTTGGGAGGCGAACCCAGGACGCCCACATAGAGACCAAACGACTTTCCATTTTACTAAGGTGGTTGATATTTATTTGGTCGGTGTATTGACGATCTCATAAGCTTCTGAAGCAACATTTGATTGGTGATTATTAAAATGTATAATACATATTTCTCTTCTTCTATTTTGTTTCTTCATTCCTCACTGCTGAGAGTCGTGATCCATGGAACTGCCAATAAACAGAATTAACTGTCTTCATTATTGGACCAGTTATGTTATGGGACACATGGATCCAGTTTTATTATATATGTCACAGATCCAGTTATATTATGGGATACATACATACATAGATCCCAGTCATATTATGTATGTCACAGATCCAGTTATATTATACATACATACATACCATCACGCCATATCCCTTACGGGGTAAGCAGAGAAAACCGAGCGCCATACTCCTCTATTTTTGCATACATTCCTAGCTTATTTTACATCCATGCATCGTCTCATACATGCTCGTCGTCATGCAGTTATATTATGTACTCATATATCCCAGTTATATTATGTTTGTCACAGATCCAGTTATATTTTGGGACACATATATCCCAGTTATATTATGTATGTCACAGATCCAGTAATATTATGGACACATATATCCCAGTTATACATAATATTATGTATGTCACAGATCCAGTTATATTATGGACACATATATCCCAGTTGTATTATGTATGTCACAGATCCAGTTATATTTTGGGACACATATATCCCAGTTATATTATGTATGTCACAGATCCAGTAATACTATGGACACATATATCCCAGTTATACATAATATTATGTATGTCACAGATCCAGTTATATTATGGACACATATATCCCAGTTATACATAATATTATGTATGTCACAGATCCAGTTATATTATGGACACATATATCCCAGTTATATTATGTATGTCACAGATCCAGTTATATTTTGGGACACATATATCCCAGTTATATTATGTATGTCACAGATCCAGTTATATTTTGGGACACATATATCCCAGTTATATTATGTATGTCACAGATCCAGTAATATTATGGACACATATATCCCAGTTATACATAATATTATGTATGTCACAGATCCAGTTATATTATGGACACATATATCCCAGTTATACATAATATTATGTATGTCACAGATCCAGTAATATTATGGACACATATATCCCAGTTATACATAATATTATGTATGTCACAGATCCAGTTATATTATGGACACATATATCCCAGTTATATTATGTATGTCACAGATCCAGTTATATTTTGGGACACATATATCCCAGTTATATTATGTATGTCACAGATCCAGTAATATTATGGACACATATATCCCAGTTATACATAATATTATGTATGTCACAGATCCAGTTATATTATGGACACATATATCCCAGTTATACATAATATTATGTATGTCACAGATCCAGTTATATTATGGACACATATATCCCAGTTATATTATGTTTGTCACATATCCAGTTATATTATGGACACATATATCCCAGTTATACATAATATTATGTATGTCACAGATCCAGTTATATTATGGACACATATATCCCAGTTATATTATGTATGTCACAGATCAATTATGTTTTGGGACACAAAGATAGTTACCTACTCAAAATAATAGGTAGGTATATATTTTTAATTTATTTATTTCCGCTCAGTAATAACAAACTTCACGTCGATGTGTGGAGTAGGTAGGTTACAATGTTATAAGTGTTCTATTTGAAAACTAAAGGGTTGTATTATTAATCTGTCACCAGGGTTTTATGCAAAAATCCCTCAACTTTTTTATTAATACCAACTGATCAATCTTATTTTACTTTATAAAAAGGGTGATTTGGTACGTTAAAAATATTAATAAGTGCAGACAATTATGCGCCTTCATAGTTTCACTGAAATTACTGACACATTTATATATTTTTTTTTTTTTTTGAAAAAAATCATCTTAAATTATTTATTTATTTAAAACATTTTGTACGCATGTGCACAATGGCAGGCTTCTTCTTAAATGGAAATATTTTCCAACCAACCATATTCATTTGGTGAGGCTAATTATTTTTATGACATGTACCAATTTATGTGAAAAAAATATATAATGAAACATATAAAACAATAACAACAACAAAAACGGAGTGAGCAGGAGAGCGGGGGGCAAGGATAGAATGAGTGAGCAGGAGAGCGGGGGACAAGGATAGAATGAGTGAGCAGGAGAGCGGGGGACAAGGATAGAATGAGTGAGCAGGAGAGCGGGGGACAAGGATAGAATGAGTGAGCAGGAGAGCGGGGGACAATGATAGAATGAGTGAGCAGGAGAGCGGGGGACAAGGATAGAATGAGTGAGCAGGAGAGCGGGGGACAATGATAGAATGAGTGAGCAGGAGAGCGGGGGACAATGATAGAATGAGTGAGCAGGAGAGCGGGGGACAAGGATAGAATGAGTGAGCAGGAGAGCGGGGGACAAGGATAGAATGAGTGAGCAGGAGAGCGGGGGGCAAGGATAGAATGAGTGAGCAGGAGAGCGGGGGACAAGGATAGAATGAGTGAGCAGGAGAGCGGGGGGCAAGGATAGAATGAGTGAGCAGGAGAGCGGGGGACAAGGATAGAATGAGTGAGCAGGAGAGCGGGGGACAAGGATAGAATGAGTGAGCAGGAGAGCGGGGGACAATGATAGAATGAGTGAGCAGGAGAGCGGGGGACAAGGATAGAATGAGTGAGCAGGAGAGCGGGGGACAAGGATAGAATGAGTGAGCAGGAGAGCGGGGGGCAAGGATAGAATGAGTGAGCAGGAGAGCGGGGGACAAGGATAGAATGAGTGAGCAGGAGAGCGGGGGACAAGGATAGAATGAGTGAGCAGGAGAGCGGGGGGCAAGGATAGAATGAGTGAGCAGGAGAGCGGGGGACAAGGATAGAATGAGTGAGCAGGAGAGCGGGGGACAAGGATAGAATGAGTGAGCAGGAGAGCGGGGGACAATGATAGAATGAGTGAGCAGGAGAGCGGGGGACAAGGATAGAATGAGTGAGCAGGAGAGCGGGGGACAATGATAGAATGAGTGAGCAGGAGAGCGGGGGACAATGATAGAATGAGTGAGCAGGAGAGCGGGGGACAAGGATAGAATGAGTGAGCAGGAGAGCGGGGGACAAGGATAGAATGAGTGAGCAGGAGAGCGGGGGACAAGGATAGAATGAGGAGACAAATTTAAGATGTGTAAGGAAATGATTCCTCAAATTTCTTTTGAAACCGTGAAGTGTAAATGAAACTCGAAGTTGCGATGGGATGTGATTCCAAAGACGAGCTGTTTGTACGGAGAAAGATGTGGTGAAAAAGGAAGTATTGTGTACTGGAATACTGAATTAGTTATCCTTAATCCTAAGACCTGTATGTAACAGATTTGTAAGCTATTATAATTTGTATTTTTGAACTCAATTTATCCCATATTTTGTAGGTACTAAATATGTTGAGATAAATATTGCTCCATGCTAAAAAGACATAGGTAGATACAATACTATGTGGTACCAAGTACCAATCTGAGAAAGAAATAAAGAAAGACAATCAAGTAACGGGCAATAAAGAAATATTTTATAGTTTTGTCAAGTTGACGGAATTTAAGTCAGTGTTTATTTGGTCGAGGAGAATTTACGTCCCAAGGAGTAAACAACATCGGTGTATAATCGATTTTCTTGTTCTGTCGTAAAAGGGACTACCCTTGGCCTATTCAAGTACACCCCCTCCCTCCCTTCCGATATAAAGTATAGAGGGATGAAAGAATTCACACATTTGCTTATATCCAACGTTATATTTGCATAACATTTTGGCTCTGCAGAAAACGCTCCTCATATGCGTATCTTTATTACGTACATTAAAGGTTTTTCCCCGGAAATGAAAATGAAAGAATTTTTTTCATAAAAAATAAGCATTGAGAAAAAACTGACGTAGTTTAGTGTTGAATATAATTTATTTATTTATTTATTTAAGGGACAGATACAGTCTTATGATACATAGGTACAAATAATCATGGCTCTACAACCCAGGTCGGGTCTTGGTCTCCTGTAGAGTTCGCCTCCATGACTGTCGGTTACGCGCAGCGTCACGCTAGTTTTGGGACAATATTAGCATCCTTCGCAAATCCGTCCAACCATCGAAGCTTCTCCCCCCTGGTGCTACATTCTAAATCGCTATTGAGATGCCTCCATCGCACGTTTTTTGTACTTGCCCGGCCCTCCTGATTCTCCCATAATTGATCAATATCTTCCTGAAGTTACTTCTTTCTCTGGGATGGGTAGTCGAAAGGCAGAGTTTAACAAAGTGTTCATTCTTATTATAATAACTATGTTCTTTTGACAAGTTTTTTAGATCTCAATAGAGACGAAGTTGGAATATTATAGAAGAACCAGGAACTCAAGGAATCTACGGAACTTACTAACTGCCATCGGCTTGTTTACGTGATCACTTTTAATGTGCTTACGCAACGGTCACCAATTATGCCTTTTTATTGGGATACCTTATCAATGCGAGCTTTGAAAGTTCTATATATTTTAATATTGAGTAACAGATCGCCTGAAAAGAGGACATTATTACTGTTGCCATCTATGAAGTTACGAGGAAACTTTTTTGTGACGCCATCTATTGAGAAGTTGTTTTTTTTGTATATTATGCATTTAAAAAAATATTCTTGTTAGAACTCCATTGTGTTCATATATTACAAATATAAAATACATTTTTTTTCTTTATATGGCGATTCTCCCTATTTAGAGTGCTATATACATACCTTGGAAAAAAACATAAATAAAAAGGGAGTGTTAGAATATATAGGAAACACTGCACTGGACCATCGAGTGTCTGGTAAAAGATCCAGAGGGCGTCCCAAAAAACGATGGAAAGGCCTGATGTCTCTGAGGACGATGCTCAGGATAGGGCGAAGTGGAGGAGCACAGTGAGGAGAGCGGACCCCACCACCATGTGAGATGCAAGCTAAGGAAGAGAGATAGGTTAGGAGCAGTTTTAGGAGAATATTAAAAAGTTCAACATTGATTTACAGTTCGATGTTGTGAGTTTTTAGAAATTTAAATTATTAAGAGATAACAGGTAGGAGATATTAATTGGTGATGCTGAACAGTGTCGATTAAGTATTGATACAAACCACTGTTATTAGACCGGTTAAAAAACATATCGTCCAGAGTCTCCTCCTTATAAAATACTTGGTATAATATGTTCTATTTAAATTTAATTAAACAAAAAATATATTACAAACTATAAAATACTTCTACTTTACAACTTGCGAATAAGTTAATAGTTTGTCTTTATTTTTTAAGTTAATAATAAAAGGTTACCGATGATGAGCGCAAGCTCGAAAGCGCTATAACTTATTGGCAAGTTGTAAAGTAGAATTATTACAAAGTTTGTTATATATTGTGTAAAGTTTGTTATATACAATGGAATAGTGAAGAATCATAATTTCACAATTTTTAAGTGTATTTTTTATACATCAATTTCTCAACGGGTATCATGTAGAGAGTGCACACTGTGAGTTTCGTCGTGATGTTCTTCTATCTTGACACATACATCGCCTAATCAACATTGATACACTGTCTCATACATACATGCTCATCTTGCTAGTAATGAAATTTTACTAAAAATTTCTCAACAGATATCATGTATAAAATACAAACTATGAGTTTCGTGACAATGTTGTTGTGTGTATGGTATGTATGAAATCGGTTGTGGTCGGATTCGAACTCGCAACCACTGTCATCACTCATCTAAATTTATTACAATGAAATATGACAAAAACATCAATTCACACCAAGTAGGAGCTATAAGAGAAAAAGAGCTATGAGCTATGGAGAGAAAGTTGCTGGGTATTTCAATAAGGGTCAGAATTCAGAATGTCATGATAAGACAAAGAACCAAAGTAGCCGATGTAGCGGAAAGGGTCGCTGACCTTAAGTGGAGCTGGGCTGGGCATATTGCCAGATTCCAGGATTCACGAAGGACCAAAAAGATTGTAGAATGGCGACCGAGAACAAGCCGAAGAGGTGTCGGCAGACCCCAGGCAAGGTGCCGAAGGGTGATGGATGCAGTGTGCCCAAGACAGGGAGTTGTGGAGGATCAAGGGGTAGACCTATGTCCAAGAATGGATAATAACAGGATGAAGAAGAAGAAGAAGAAGAAAAAGGAGCTTTTATGTCTACATTATGTAACCATCTTACTTTTAAAGAAGGTATAAATAAATAAGTTAGTAAAATTTTGCTATTATGTCTACATTATGTAACTATCTTACTTTTAAAGTAGGTATAAATAAATTAGTTAGTAAAATTTTGCTATTATGTCTACATTATGTAACTATCTTACTTTTAAAGTAGGTATAAATAAATTAGTTAGTAAAATTTTGCAAGACCGCATCACTGTGCACTGGTGCAAGACTTTTGGAAGACTCGGTTTATTCTTGTGAACAGGGAGTCAGCTGTTTTCTCATAATTTGCTCTCTTTGGCATTTTAAGTTGATTGTCTGCAAGGTTTTAGAGTTCTCCGGACTCTGCTCTTAACGTGTTCTTTCAGAGTTTAACAAGGGGCCGTTATTAGTCCCCATTACCTGAACGGGTGGTGGTGGGGAAAAATCGGTATTTTACGGTAGTGTGGTGAATATGTACATGAGTGGTAGGTAGGTAATATACAAAAATATTACTAGGAGTACCAACTTCTCATGTTGTTGTAGGTTGAAATAGCACTTCATTCCACTATCTTGGCGCACAATTTATGACTGAAAATTGACAACCTGGAATCATAAAAATCCAGGCCATAAAACCGCAGTAAATTCGTTCGGATATTAGTTCGGATCACATCCTTTGGGAGTGTTGCCACCCAATTGTGTCCTCGTATACAGATCGGAGCTCCTCGTTGCTGTCCGTAGGCCTCATCAAGGTCCCATTGGACATGCGGATTTAGTGATCTCGAAGAACAATTATAAAGCCTTCAAACGATTTTGCCATAGATACGGTGCCTTATTATCCAAAGATTCTCGATGACTAGTTTGTTTACTAGTTTGTTTGTTTGATCTTGAACATTTCTCGACTGATGCCCTATATATACATAACATATTATATGGATCTGAAGTCGTCGACAGTCCGCAAGTGTGAATCTCGACTCTCGAACTACTCTTCATGCTCCATGAGTTACTCTTCGTGCCATGCAATGTTTTTTTTGTTGTTCATTCTAGAAGTCAACGAAGGGGCCGTTGTCACTCCCCATATGCAGAGCAGGTGGTGGTGGAAGTAGCGAACCGCAGTAAAATTTTAAAGCCTTTAAGAAGTTTTGTCATAGTTATGTATGGCGCCTTTCCATTGTAAGATTCCCAGTAGGTTAATATTTTACACAGATCTTAGTCATACCCCTGATGTTTCTTATTAAAAAGATCTGAAGTCCACGAGTGTGAATCTTCCATTCACATTCGTCGATTGTTCTTTTGCACTAAGGTGCCGAGATTACTAATCTAGAGGGCTTCATGAGCTACTTTTTTTTTTTTTTTTAATAAAAAAATGGATATGTCCTTGTTAAACAAGTACATATACATCTTCCTACGTTCCCTAAAATAAGCATAAATGCTTGTGCTATAGGTGAACGAAATCGGTCGAGGCAGGATTCGAACTCGCGACCACTGGATTACTAGCCCAGTGCGCTAACCGCTCTGCCATCCACCCATCTTTTCGTGCAATGTATTATATTTGTCTTGTCGTTCTCTTAGTGTTCAGTAAAGGGGCCGATTACAGTCCCCATATGCAGAGCGGGTGGTGGTTCGGAGAAGCGAACCGCAGTATAGTTGTCGCCAAATAACTTGAACTTTTAGCCGAGAAGGGGGGCGATTTGCACGTAAACCAACGAAGCAAAAAGACATCAATTTGCGGTCTGCGCAACCGGAAGCACGTTCAAGATGTTTGGCGAAAATTATACTTGTGCAATTAATCCGAAGATTTCAACACTTTTTTACTGACCATACAAATGAAATCGCAAAGTTTTATGGGTAGGCAATTACATAAGCAAATGTTAGACAAAAACAATATTATTAATGTGGATTCTAAAGTTTTGGGTTCGCAGTTACATTCGTATAACTTCACGGTAGTGGTAGAGTTAAGATAGATATTATTATTATCATATTATATTGATCTTTGTTATCTGTGAAGGATATTGTCTATTACTTGTGACTTGTAACTTTTGTAGTCACCTACATATTCGGTAACTCGGTCGAAACCGTGTCCAAAGATCACAGGGAGATCGGAAAGGCTTAGTCTCAGACGAGTGAGAGAATAAAGATGAAATGATATGCACCATTTTAGTAGAGACAATGATTAAGGAAATCTATAGTCAATATATTAATATGTAAAGAGAAAACTTTGCTTAGTTTGCTTAAGGACCAAACGCGCAGTTTGCTTAAGGACCCCTCCTTAAGCAAACTGCGCGCACAGAGGAGTTTGATTTTATAAATGAAGAGGAGTGCAAAATGCTAAAATTTATATAAATAAATTTAATTAAATAAACGAATCAAATAACTCCTGAAGGGAATGCAGTTAGAGTTAAGTACCCGAATCTCTTCCTATTGTGACGTGTCACCAGGACAGATTCTGTCCACATGTAAAGTGAAACTTTACTTAGTTTAAATATATAAATTGATCTTAGCTTTGGTGCGTTTGAGTTCAAATATTTCCAACCAGTACCAAACTGTATGAATTTCAATTAAAAAAAGTCATAGTATACTTCTTCTTCTTCATCTGCTTGTTCTAGTACTGGGTACTGATTATTCTCGGATTCACTCCTGGGACGCGGAGGTCCAGCTGTCCTTCCAATATATACTTTACTATACTATACCTATGACGGTGTATATCTGAACCACCTTCGATTCGCAGATGACATTGTGCTTATCATCGATGACCTAGAAGAATTGAAAGGTATGATAAAAGAACTCCATAATGCTTCCTTGGAGATAGGCCTAGAGATGAATATTTCGAAAACCAAAATCCTGAGCCCATCCAACATCAATTTGAAAATTAATAACAACACAGTTGAAGCCGTTGAAGATTACATAATACCTGGAACACAAAATAAAACTGGGAAAGGAAAATCAATAAGCAGAGATACCCAGACGAATTGGACTAGGTTGGGCGGCCTTCGGTAAACTCGGTCACATCCTGAAAAACAAAGACATTCCGATGAATTTGAAAAGAAAGGTCTTTGAAACATGTATCCTCCCCAGTGCTAACATATGGATTGGAAACAATGACACTAACTTCCAACACAATATACAAACTGAAATGTACGCAACGAGCTATGGAACGGCAAATGTTAGGAGTGAGCCTCCGGGATAAAATAAGAAATGAAGAAATAAGACGCCAAACAAAAGTCGTTGACATAGCAGACCGTGTTGCAAAGTTGAAATGGCAGTGGGCAGAGCATGTTGCAAGACAGGGTACCGAGAGGTGGACACCCAGAATACTAAAATGGAGACCGTGGGAAAATAAAAGACCGGTAGGGCGACCACAAAAAAGATGGGTGGACGATATTATTCCGGTTGCGGGAAGAGGTTGGCTGGGGGAAGCACAGGACCGAGAGAGATGGAGTTCATTGGAGGAGGCCTACATCCAGCAGTGGAGAGATGGCTGACAAAGAAGAAGAAGAAGAAGATACTATACCTACGTGGAAATTTGTTGTTCATAGTTTTTATCATGAATTAATTTAAGATTTGACTTAATTAAAGTTGACCTCTAACCTTAAATATAATAATAATATTTATAAAAAAAAATCCACAGTTGATAAGTGTCTTGTAATGAAATTCTAGATTTTTTATGACAACGTTCGTATCTTTATATTATAAAAATAGATTCATTTTAGGTATTCGTATAATACGTGAGTGGATGAAGGAGCTATGTATTTATTTTTTATTAATCTATGAACGATCTTGGAATCTTCATCGATGATGAACTTTCGTGGCATGAACAGGTATCGCATGTTAGTAAATCTATTTTCTTTGCCCTACATTCACTTAATAAACTTAAAAATTTCCTTCCATTCCGTTGTAAAATAACTCTTGCTCAATCACTTCTTCTTCCATTGCTTGATTATGCTGATGTATGCTATTTGGATGCAAATGAAGTGCATCTCAATAAACTTGAACGTCTTCAAAATATATGTATCAGATTCATCTTTGGGTTGAAAAACTTTGATCGCATATCACCTTACCGCAATCTTCTTTGTTGGCCCAGGATACGCCAGCGGCGCAATATACACATTTTGTCACTATTGTACAATATTCTCTCGAACCCAAACCTACCACAGTACCTAAAAAGCAAATTCACTTATTTATCCAATCATGGACTTCCACTCCGATCTGCTGAACGTACAACACTATCCATCCCTATCCATAATACAGAATTTCTCAGCTCTTCGTTCGAAGTACAATCAGCAAGATTATGGAATAGCCTTAGTCCGGATATTGCGTCGTCTAACTCACTTAGTATTTTCAAGAAAAAACTAAAGAAGGAATATTTATCCTTGAACACCTGATCCCGTTTTCCTCTCCTGTCCTTACCATATCCTTTTTATTGCTATGAATTACAATTTTTTTTTTGTTTAATAGTATTTAAGTGTTATACGTATTTTATTTGATTTCTTTTCCTTTTTTTTATTTGCTGTTGTACATACACAATGTCGACATACTTTGTAATCTGGTTGGTTGGAAGAAATTGCCTAATGGCAATGAGCCCGCCAGTGTACAATTATATTTGTTTATATTATGTACAAGAAGATGTATAAATAAATAAAATAAAACGAACGAACAAACGATTGAACGAACGAACGAACGAACGAACGAACGAACGAACGAACGAACGAATGAATGAATGAATGAATGTGGACGAGCAGGCGTGTAAATATCCCGCTGTCCGGGTGGTCTGGAGCTCAATTACTCCAAACCCAAAAATAATTATTCCAAGCAACTACAAATCGAGATCTGTTATTCCACCTGTTAATATAGACAGTCACTTACATAGGTACTTGAGACGTATCTTTGTTCTTTCACAGGAACACAGGAACAGCTCTGACGATTCAGTTATCTTGCTCACCACGGGAAGGGGGTAGGATTGTCAATAATGTGACAGAGCAGGATCTGGTCACAAGCAGCACACAAACACCAAAAATACGCGTTATATAATATTTAAGCCGCAAATCCAACCCGCATAGTTGGCCGATGAACTTAATGTCATGACGTTTTACCGCAGATAAAAGCGAATGTCAAAAAACCATAGATCTGCCCTCTGTGTATGTTCGGATTTCAAAATAAATCACAAACAAATGACCGTGCATTCCACAGATGGCAGATCCCGATAAAATAGCTTACTTGCTAATTATATTATAAATGAAAATAAAAAAAACAATATTAATTGTTGCTTAACCAGAATGAATGAATGAATGATTGAATGAATGAATGAATGAATTAATGAATGAATGAATGAATAGATGAATGTATGGATGGATGGATGGATGAATGAATGAATGAATGAACGAATGATTGAATAAATGAATTAATGAATAATATATTTACAACAGTATAAATATTAGATTGGAAAATACACAATTTAATTTATACCTAATCCAACTGTCGATTTGTTCAGGACAACATATTGACAATGTTTCAAGCCAGGATACGCGAGAATTGTATACAGAGGTCTACTTTTTTCCCGACTTTCGAAGTCGAAAAACAAAAATTTGGAGGCTTCGCAGCATATATGTATGATCCATATACGGATTTACTCAGAATTCGGAGTAGAACATTTCGTGTGTATGTGTGTGTGTCTGTGTGTCCGTCCCCCCTTATAACTTTTGATTCGCTCAATTTACAGAGCCAAAAATTTCAGAATACATAAATAGTTATAGGCCTACAAAAATTTTATACTCCGAATTTTTTCTCCGAGCGCTTTACATTGGTTTTTGCATGAGTTAGTAGTATCTTAAAATCTAGATTAGTGACCTTAATATTAACTTAATTTAAACAGATACAAATTCGAAATTTAATGCCATGAGACATTTAGAATCGAAACCATTTGAAGTTTGTCAGTTAGTCAGGTCAGTTAGGTTAGTTAGAGTTATTTCCATGTGATTTTCTAAAGAGGTGTGTCTTTAGTTGTTTTTTGAAAGTCATAATATTATTTACTTGTCTTAGCCTCTGGGGTAGTTTGTTCCATGATGATGGACCAGCCACTGCAAAAGCACGATCACCGAATTTAGTTTTATTTACTCGATTTACTTGACATACCTTTCCAATCGCTGTGTTTGTTGCCGACCTGAGAGTTCTTTGTCTTTCGTTCATATTAAGAGGAGTACATAAGTCATACATACCATCATGCTGTTTTCATATTCCGGATAGGAGAAAAGGACTGACCTCCATACTGTTCTATCATGACATACATACCTACATATGTTGTATAGAAAACAAAATATCTTAAAATATTCAATAATTTGGATTAAAGTGTTTATAGTTTGGTACTTTTTCTTCAAATATACATTATACATACTATCGCTATCGACAGTTGGATCTCAGGCAACTAGTTACAATTTTACAATATTTTTCTCCACACATTTGGAAATTTTACTGCCTCGCTAGACATAGTCTGTTCTGAGGCAGTACTAATTTGAATTTTATATGGCTACTCTGCGATCATATGATTTGTTTTTTTTATTCAAATTATTCCATTCACTTCACGAACATCGACAACCAGGATGTAAAAACTCTATAAACTCTATCTCAAAAAATGTTAGAGTACCGAGGCAGATCTTTTTCTTCCAATCTGCTTCAGCCAACGAGTAACGAGGTCTTGTAAATTTTTCCCATCATGCGATATGTTTTGTTTAATACATACAATATCCATCATTATTTTATTAAAAAGACTTGATGTCAACTATATTGACATTGCGCATGTGTCGTTCTTGGCTGAATAACAAAGATTTTATGATAAAAAATATATGCTTTGTTTTATAAATGTAATATTTTCATATCAATGCAAGCGGAGTGAATCCGTAAGTAAATGTGTGTGGGATGAAATTTTTTTTTTAATTACGTAACGCTTTTGTACAGAGAAGTTGCCCATTTTAATTTGAAGGAAAGCTCAACTTGAAAAAAGCTAGAACCCCTTTAATTGGTTTTAATATAGACAAATACAAAATCTCTCAAAAATTTTTACTAAGGAAATTTTTTTTATGATAAATTTATGTATTTAACTGCCTATATTTCCAAAGTTTTTAAAAAATATCGAAAAATGTCAATGCACCCCAACTAGAAATTTTAATTTTTTTAAAAACTATGAAAATTACATTAGTAGGTACCTATGTACCTACATCTCAAACTTTTTCTGTTGAATTTAGTGACATCGTTTCATAGAAATTGTATATACACTACACAATATCTCACTCAATATTATAAAATTACTTAAAAAATAAGTAAAAACACAATTTTAAACTTTATTCAACTAATTTAAAGTGTTGACCACTGACGCGTTTCGCTCAAAGAGCATCTACAATCTACAAACATACATCATGCTGTTTTCATATTCTGCGTAGGAAAAATATACTGCCTTCCTATTATCCTATCCTGACATATACCTACATGTTTTATATACATAGAAAACAAAATATATTAAAATATTTTTCAATTATTTTTCAAAAAGTGTTTATAGTTTGGTACGTATTCTGAAAAGAAAATATTTCGAAATATTCAATAATTTGGATTCAATAATTAAGCTAAGGGTTTATAGTTTGGTACGTATCCTTCAACTATACATATTGACACTATGGACAATCTCGTGTGTTTTATGCAACTATTGAAACTAAAAAATGTACAAAAACAAGACCAATAAAAATATTAAAAGAGTGTATAACAATTTCTAAGAAATATAAAAACTAAAAAAATATTTATAATAATATACTTTTATCCACTAATACTATTTGTTTCATTTTATCAAATCATCCAGTGGGTTTTTTGGTAATAGGTATATTATGAACTAAATAAAATGCAGAGAATTCTCTAATACAAGTTAGTATTTTCAAATATCGTGAAGAAATTGAAAATGTACACAAAAGTTGGGGCCTTTTTCTTATTTTTTATACTCTGTCAATTATCGGGTGATGTCAATGGAGCTAGAGTAACTCGTCATATACACACAAAGGTTATTTCTTTAATTTATTAATTACACATACGTATAAGTTTTATTTTTCAATATACCTATTCTTCCAAACCATATTTTTGACTCTTTTATGTAACAAAGATATTTTTTTAAATCACAGAATTTATCGGGCATGTAAATTACATATATAATTCATTAAAAATAGATAACTGCTGCCCAACTAGGTATGCCTGTTCTAGGGTTAGCAGTGTACATCTTACTATCGTATTTCATGTAACTATTTGAATTTTTAAAAAAGTAACTTTACTATGTATATAAACTAAGCTATTATACATAAATCTTCTTCTTTTGTTTCAATCTTGAAGATTGGTTGGCAGCATTAAATTTATGCATCTCCTCCTCCACTCCGCTCGGTCTTCAGCGACTCTTTTCATCTCCGTGTAAGAGGTACAATGCATGTCGCGGTACACCTGTTCTTAATACTCCCGGCGGGGACGCCCTCTGCCAGTTGTACCCTTAACCATTCCCTCCAAGATGATGTGTAGGAGATCCTCGTGTCGCAACACATGGCCTATCCAATTTGCACGCCTTTTCGATATGGTGTTTGACAGGTGCCTGGTTTCCTTTATTCTGCTGAGAACCTCATCATTTGTTATATGGTCCCTCCAAGATATGCCAAGCATTCGGCGATAGGTCCACATCTCGAAGGCCTCCAATCTTTTGCATTCTCTTTCACCTATCCATGTTGTTGGACTCGAACATCTTGGATTTTTTGTTTAAGGCGAGTTTTGCCTGGTGAATGCGACTGTCCACCTCTCTACTTGAACGGCCATCCCATGTGATTCTACTCCCTAGACACAAATTCTTTCACATTCTTGAGAGCAGCTCCAGACATCAGTAGATTCATTTGGCGTTCATCCCTCCCTACAGTTAGTACCTTAGTTTTATCCTTATTTATTTTCATGTTGTACTTTTCGTTTAGGACTAACTCCATAGTTTCTAAGGTTTCTTTTAGTTCTTCTTCACTATCCGTTATCAGAGCGATGTCGTCTGCAAATCTGATCATATCTACCTTTTGTCCATGGATTCTGATGCCTCTTCTATGTTCCATTACTTCTCTTATTTCATCTATCGCACATTGAATATAGCCGTTAAAAAGCATTAGAGAGAGAGAGAGAGCAGCCTTGTCTCACACCTTGTCTTATATTTGCCTCTTTTTCTTCTTTTCCACATCTGATTATGGCGGCTTCGTTTTTGTAAAGAGCTTGGATGATACGTCTGTCTCTATACTTTACACCAATCCCACCTAGTATTTCAAAAAGTTTCTTCCATTCTACTTTGTCGAAAGCCTTCTCTAGATCCACAAAGCCAACATACGTGTATTGATTTCTTTTTATTCTTTTTTCGAGAATTACGCGTAAAGATAATATAGCTTCTCTGGTTCCCATTCTCCTTCTAAATCCAAATTGATCTTTACTAAGGATTGTCTCTATATTAGGATTGATTCTTTTTAGAATAATATTGGTTAGAATTTTAGATGCATGACATATGAGACTTAGCGTTCTATGTTGTTCACATTTGGTTGTACCGGGTTTAATACATAGATAAAAATAGTGAATTGGAGACATCAAATAAATACATACATTTTGTGTATGTAGGTATCTTGTCATATTTATTTGTTATTTGCACAAATCAGAAATAGTATCCCTTGGGAATATTGAAGTGATGTGGTCACATCCACGCTCCGTCAGTCATATTCAATAAAGATTCAGTCGAGTCTCAGATCAAATCAAGACAGCCCAAAATGTATAAAACAATCAGGATTTGAGAAAGAAAGGGAAATAAAAAAATAAAGAAATTATTACGGTACTCGTCCACTGCATCCGATCAATCGGCAGATTTCGAGTCAGAAATATTCGGACGACTGTCTCTTCCGTTCATACACTGCCGCAATTATACGACGACGTCGGTCTTGGCGTTTTTCAGTCAAAAATAATAGTAAACTTATTATTTCTTTGAAATGTATTTTTAGATTGCAATAAATAAACTTGCATTAGTGTAATAATTTAAAGTCAAAGGCAATGGCCGACAATGATCGGCGAACTTTCTAGAAATCTGGACAAGTTCGGATTTGACGGTTGATCGGTTATTTTCGTGCGTCATCGGACGATATTGCCTGTAATGGTGTACGCTCTCTCCTTTGTTTGCATTGTATTATATTATTATTATTTTTGATCGGCCGAGAAAGGCCGATGTCGTCAGAGCATACTTCGGCCGACGACGGATTTGCAGTACCTACGCGAAGCATCATTGCGGTTATTTTTTGGCGGTAGGTACTTACTTCTCTTTGTTGAAAGTAGTGATGAGCAAATGCTTACTCCCCAGGTCTTTATTTTGGTTTTCAAGTCAAAGATCAAGACTGCCAGGCTTGAAAATTCATAACTTTGAAAGATCAGTCATTTTAGAAATTTCAGCCAATGCCATACTAATAACGCCATTTCCCTATTTGGTGTAGACAGAGAGAGGCGAATGCCAGACTCTTCTCTATTGACATTCATTCCTCGCTTCATTTACATCAATACGTCGTATCATACACGCTTTTCTATTGTCTCCATCTATCAAAATACCATTATATGATCGTGCCAACTTTTCCTTAGCCGACCTCTATTTTTGTTCCTCATAATATGTACTTCTTTTCAGATGGTCATCACTCATTATTTCTATGTGACATATTCTTACTAACGATATATCTTTCAATCATACATTCTCGTCTAATATTCTTATTTCGTATTCTATCATACATATTTTTACATCACATTCTTCATAATGACATCATTTCTTCTTCTTCTTCGTTAGCTAGGACTATGTCCTGTAGTTCTCGGCACCTGTCCCTGGGAAGAGGACGTCCAGCTGTCCCTCCATCGTTTAGGTGGTCTTCCTGGAGGTCTGCTACCTATAGGATGTTCATCAGCTGATATCTTCACTACTCGGTCTGAGCTTGCTCTCCCCACGTGATCTCTCCAGAAACGTCTTCTTGTTTTACCCCATCGCACCACGTCCTCAACATCACAAATTTCCCTTATTTTGGAGCTCCTCATTTGATCTCGTAGGGTTACTCCAGCGATGGACCGTAGAGACTTCATCTCCGTGGTTCTAAGGAGACTTTTGTGCGGGTGGTGTCAGCTCATGTCTCTATGGCGTATGTCATGATTGGTCTTATGCAGCAAGTCTTGTAGATCCTGACTTTACTCTCCCTCAGCATTTCAACCGCGTTAATTCCACTTTCACGCGTCTTTTGCCATGTCCATGTCACACTAGCATACATTGTCATGTTATTTAGAAATAATACATTATAATGTTTATTTCCAATACCTACTCATGGAATATGTTAAATTTAACATACTTAAATATTCAGTTGATGTTCCTTATCGGACTGAAAAATTAATTAAGATTATTTTTATTTTATTTTATTCGGAAAATATACAGTGTATATAATAATGATAAAAACAAAAATGATACATACAATTTCATGCATAAGTAACATGTTTTCACTTAAATAAAAAGTAGTAATACATACCTAAATGTATTTTTTATTTATTTAATTTATTTATTTTTTCTTTTTTTATCATTGGGCTATACATGTAAACGTTAATAATATCATTTATTTGTAATTTTATTTTATTGTATAGAGTACCTACCTACAAACAAACAACCATATCCATAATATATAAGCACAAATGAGATACCAGCAGCATATGGACCAGTGAAGACTTAATATTACCGATTTTTAAATTGACAATGATTAATATGAACACATATACAATTCCACAATTTATTTTGTTTTTCTCCCGACGACCGTTTCGGCTTATAAGGCCATAATCAACCAGTTGATTATGGCCTTATAAGTCGAAACGGTCGTCGGGAGAAAAATAAAATAAATTGTGGAATTATATTTTTTTTTTGTTTTATTGAGTAACATAATATGAGCAGACACATAGTACAAAGATTTAAATGAATATAGTTTTTTTTTAATAGGTAGGTACTGTCCCAATAAAGTTAAAAACTTGTGCTTGGGACAGGAGCAAATAACATATCTACATTTTACATATTACATACATTTTACTTATAATAATAGAATCATTTAATAAATTGTAAATCAAGTTCAACTTACAGCTAATACATACAGATGATTAAAGTTTATTTTTGTTTTTTTAGTGAATATAGAATACAAACCAAAATTTATCCAAAAAGGAGAAAAAAAAATCACATATACAAATACACATATACGCATACACATACACATACACATACATACACACACATACACATATACAACATACACATATACGCATATACGCATACTTATACACACATATACACATACATACATATACACATAGTGAATATGAAAAAGGAATAGATAAAAATTTATTGTTATTTTAAAGATTTGATTTTTCTTTTAAAGTCATAAAATTTTTGTGTTTTATTAATAATGGCAGGTAGTTTGTTAAAATATTGTATACCCAGGTAGGTATTTATAGTGATGTTGGGTGGGCATGCGTCTTATTACATTTCGGTATCATCATATTTCCTATGAGATGCCGTCTCTGTGTACTCACTAGATTTTAATAATGGCAGGTAGTTTGTTAAAATATTGTATTTCCAGGTAGGTATTTATAGTGATGTTGGGTATGCGTCTTATTACATTTCGGTATCATCATATTTCCTATGAGATGCCGTCTCTGTGTACTCACTAGATTTTAATAATGGCAGGTAGTTTGTTAAAATATTGTATACCCAGGTAGGTATTTATAGTGATGTTGGGCATGCGTCTTATTACATTTCGGTATCATCATATTTCCTATGAGATGCCGTCTCTGTGTACTCACTAGATTTTAATAATGGCAGGTAGTTTGTTAAAATATTGTATACCCAGGTAGGTATTTATAGTGATGTTGGGCATGCGTCTTATTACATTTCGGTATCATCATATTTCCTATGAGATGCCGTCTCTGTGTACTCACTAGATTTTAATAATGGCAGGTAGTTTGTTAAAATATTGTATACCCAGGTAGGTATTTATAGTGATGTTGGGCATGCGTCTTATTACATTTCGGTATCATCATATTTCCTATGAGATGCCGTCTCTGTGTACTCACTAGATTTTAATAATGGCAGGTAGTTTGTTAAAATATTGTATACCCAGGTAGGTATTTATAGTGATGTTGGGCATGCGTCTTATTACATTTCGGTATCATCATATTTCCTATGAGATGCCGTCTCTGTGTACTCACTAGATTTTAATAATGGCAGGTAGTTTGTTAAAATATTGTATACCCAGGTAGGTATTTATAGTGATGTTGGGCATGCGTCTTAAAACATTTCGGTATCATCATATTTCCTATGAGATGCCGTCTCTGTGTACTCACTAGATTTTAATAATGGCAGGTAGTTTGTTAAAATATTGTATACCCAGGTAGGTATTTATAGTGATGTTGGGCATGCGTCTTATTACATTTCGGTATCATCATATTTCCTATAAGATGCCGTCTCTGTGTACTCACTAGATTTTAATAATGGCAGGTAGTTTGTTAAAATATTGAATACCCAGGTAGGTATTTATAGTGATGTTGGGCGTGCGTCTTATTACATTTCGGTATCATCATATTTCCTATGAGATGCCGTCTCTGTGTACTCACTAGATTTTAATAATGGCAGGTAGTTTGTTAAAATATTGTATACCCAGGTAGGTATTTATAGTGATGTTGGGCATGCGTCTTAAAACATTTCGGTATCATCATATTTCCTATGAGATGCCGTCTCTGTGTACTCACTAGATTTTAATAATGGCAAGTAGTTTGTTAAAATATTGTATACCCAGGTAGAAATTTATAGTGATGTTGGGCATGCGTCTTATTACATTTCGGTATCATCATATTTCCTATGAGATACCGTCTCTGTGTACTCACTAGATTTTAATAATGGCAGGTAGTTTGTTAAAATATTGTATACCCAGGTAGGTATTTATAGTGATGTTGGGCATGCGTCTTATTACATTTCGGTATCATCATATTTCCTATGAGATGCCGTCTCTGTGTACTCACTAGATTTTAATAATGGCAGGTAGTTTGTTAAAATATTGTATACCCAGGTAGGTATTTATAGTGATGTTGGGCATGCGTCTTTTTACATTTCGGTATCATCATATTTCCTATGAGATGCCGTCTCTGTGTACTCACTAGATTTTAATAATGGCAGGTAGTTTGTTAAAATATTGTATACCCAGGTATTTATAGTGATGTTGGGCATGCGTCTTATTACATTTCGGTATCATCATATTTCCTATGAGATGCCGTCTCTGTGTACTCACTAGATTTTAATAATGGCAGGTAGTTTGTTAAAATATTGTATACCCAGGTAGGTATTTATAGTGATGTTGGGCATGCATCTTATTACATTTCGGTATCATCATATTTCCTATGAGATGCCGTCTCTGTGTACTCACTAGATTTTAATAATGGCAGGTAGTTTGTTAAAATATTGTATACCCAGGTAGGTATTTATAGTGATGTTGGGCATGCGTCTTATTACATTTCGGTATCATCATATTTCCTATGAGATGCCGTCTCTGTGTACTCACTAGATTTTAATAATGGCAGGTAGTTTGTTAAAATATTGTATACCCAGGTAGGTATTTATAGTGATGTTGGGCATGCGTCTTAAAACATTTCGGTATCATCATATTTCCTATGAGATGCCGTCTCTGTGTACTCACTAGATTTTAATAATGGCAGGTAGTTTGTTAAAATATTGTATACCCAGGTAGAAATTTATAGTGATGTTGGGCATGCGTCTTATTACATTTCGGTATCATCATATTTCCTATGAGATACCGTCTCTGTGTACTCACTAGATTTTAATAATGGCAGGTAGTTTGTTAAAATATTGTATACCCAGGTAGGTATTTATAGTGATGTTGGGCATGCGTCTTATTACATTTCGGTATCATCATATTTCCTATGAGATGCCGTCTCTGTGTACTCACTAGATTTTAATAATGGCAGGTAGTTTGTTAAAATATTGTATACCCAGGTAGGTATTTATAGTGATATTGGGCATGCGTCTTTTTACATTTCGGTATCATCATATTTCCTATGAGATGCCGTCTCTGTGTACTCACTAGATTTTAATAATGGCAGGTAGTTTGTTAAAATATTGTATACCCAGGTAGGTATTTATAGTGATGTTGGGCATGCGTCTTATTACATTTCGGTATCATCATATTTCCTATGAGATGCCGTCTCTGTGTACTCACTAGATTTTAATAATGGCAGGTAGTTTGTTAAAATATTGTATACCCAGGTAGGTATTTATAGTGATGTTGGGCATGCGTCTTATTACATTTCGGTATCATCATATTTCCTATGAGATGCCGTCTCTGTGTACTCACTAGATTTTAATAATGGCAGGTAGTTTGTTAAAATATTGTATACCCAGGTAGGTATTTATAGTGATGTTGGGCATGCGTCTTATTACATTTCGGTATCATCATATTTCCTATGAGATGCCGTCTCTGTGTACTCACTAGATTTTAATAATGGCAGGTAGTTTGTTAAAATATTGTATACCCAGGTAGGTATTTATACTGATGTTGGGCATGCGTCTTATTACATTTCGGTATCATCATATTTCCTATGAGATGCCGTCTCTGTGTACTCACTAGATTTTAATAATGGCAGGTAGTTTGTTAAAATATTGTATACCCAGGTAGGTATTTATAGTGATGTTGGGCATGCGTCTTATTACATTTCGGTATCATCATATTTCCTATGAGATGCCGTCTCTGTGTACTCACTAGATTTTAATAATGGCAGGTAGTTTGTTAAAATATTGTATACCCAGGTAGGTATTTATAGTGATGTTGGGCATGCGTCTTATTACATTTCGGTATCATCATATTTCCTATGAGATGCCGTCTCTGTGTACTCACTAGATTTTAATAATGGCAGGTAGTTTGTTAAAATATTGTATACCCAGGTAGGTATTTATAGTGATGTTGGGCATGCGTCTTATTACATTTCGGTATCATCATATTTCCTATGAGATGCCGTCTCTGTGTACTCACTAGATTTTAATAATGGCAGGTAGTTTGTTAAAATATTGTATACCCAGGTAGGTATTTATAGTGATGTTGGGCATGCGTCTTTTTACATTTCGGTATCATCATATTTCCTATGAGATGCCGTCTCTGTGTACTCACTAGATTTTAATAATGGCAGGTAGTTTGTTAAAATATTGTATACCCAGGTAGGTATTTATAGTGATGTTGGGCATGCGTCTTATTACATTTCGGTATCATCTTATTTCCTATAAGATGCCGTCTCTGTGTACTCACTAGATTTTAATAATGGCAGGTAGTTTGTTAAAATATTGTATACCCAGGTAGAAATTTATAGTGATGTTGGGCATGCGTCTTATTACATTTCGGTATCAACATATTTCCTATGAGATACCGTCTCTGTGTACTCACTAGATTTTAATAATGGCAGGTAGTTTGTTAAAATATTGTATACCCAGGTAGGTATTTATAGTGATGTTGGGCATGCGTCTTATTACATTTCGGTATCATCATATTTCCTATGAGATGCCGTCTCTGTGTACTCACTAGATTTTAATAATGGCAGGTAGTTTGTTAAAATATTGTATACCCAGGTAGGTATTTATAGTGATATTGGGCATGCGTCTTTTTACATTTCGGTATCATCATATTTCCTATGAGATGCCGTCTCTGTGTACTCACTAGATTTTAATAATGGCAGGTAGTTTGTTAAAATATTGTATACCCAGGTAGGTATTTATAGTGATGTTGGGCATGCGTCTTATTACATTTCGGTATCATCATATTTCCTATGAGATGCTGTCTCTGTGTACTCACTAGATTTTAATAATGGCAGGTAGTTTGTTAAAATATTGTATACCCAGGTAGGTATTTATAGTGATGTTGGGTGGGCATGCGTCTTATTACATTTCGGTATCATCATATTTCCTATGAGATGCCGTCTCTGTGTACTCACTAGATTTTAATAATGGCAGGTAGTTTGTTAAAATATTGTATACCCAGGTAGGTATTTATAGTGATGTTGGGCATGCGTCTTATAACATTTCGGTATCATCATATTTCCTATGAGATGCCGTCTCTGTGTACTCACTAGATTTTAATAATGGCAGGTAGTTTGTTAAAATATTGTATACCCAGGTATTTATAGTGATGTTGGGCATGCGTCTTATTACATTTCGGTATCATCATATTTCCTATGAGATGCCGTCTCTGTGTACTCACTAGATTTTAATAATGGCAGGTAGTTTGTTAAAATATTGTATACCCAGGTAGGTATTTATAGTGATGTTGGGCATGCGTCTTATTACATTTCGGTATCATCATATTTCCTATGAGATGCCGTCTCTGTGTACTCACTAGATTTTAATAATGGCAGGTAGTTTGTTAAAATATTGTATACCCAGGTAGGTATTTATAGTGATGTTGGGCATGCGTCTTAAAACATTTCGGTATCATCATATTTCCTATGAGATGCCGTCTCTGTGTACTCACTAGATTTTAATAATGGCAGGTAGTTTGTTAAAATATTGTATACCCAGGTAGGTATTTATAGTGATGTTGGGCATGCGTCTTATTACATTTCGGTATCATCATATTTCCTATGAGATACCGTCTCTGTGTACTCACTAGATTTTAATAATGGCAGGTAGTTTGTTAAAATATTGTATACCCAGCTAGGTATTTATAGTGATGTTGGGCATGCGTCTTATTACATTTCGGTATCATCATATTTCCTATGAGATGCCGTCTCTGTGTACTCACTAGATTTTAATAATGGCAGGTAGTTTGTTAAAATATTGTATACCCAGGTAGGTATTTATAGTGATATTGGGCATGCGTCTTTTTACATTTCGGTATCATCATATTTCCTATGAGATGCCGTCTCTGTGTACTCACTAGATTTTAATAATGGCAGGTAGTTTTTTAAAATATTGTATACCCAGGTAGGTATTTATAGTGATGTTGGGCATGCGTCTTTTTACATTTCGGTATCATCATATTTCCTATGAGATGCCGTCTCTGTGTACTCACTAGATTTTAATAATGGCAGGTAGTTTGTTAAAATATTGTATACCCAGGTAGGTATTTATAGTGATGTTGGGCATGCGTCTTATTACATTTCGGTATCATCTTATTTCCTATGAGATGCCGTCTCTGTGTACTCACTAGATTTTAATAATGGCAGGTAGTTTGTTAAAATATTGTATACCCAGGTAGAAATTTATAGTGATGTTGGGCATGCGTCTTATTACATTTCGGTATCATCATATTTCCTATGAGATACCGTCTCAGTGTACTCACTAGATTTTAATAATGGCAGGTAGTTTGTTAAAATATTGTATACCCAGGTAGGTATTTATAGTGATGTTGGGCATGCGTCTTATTACATTTCGGTATCATCATATTTCCTATGAGATGCCGTCTCTGTGTACTCACTAGATTTTAATAATGGCAGGTAGTTTGTTAAAATATTGTATACCCAGGTAGGTATTTATAGTGATATTGGGCATGCGTCTTTTTACATTTCGGTATCATCATATTTCCTATGAGATGCCGTCTCTGTGTACTCACTAGATTTTAATAATGGCAGGTAGTTTGTTAAAATATTGTATACCCAGGTAGGTATTTATAGTGATGTTGGGCATGCGTCTTATTACATTTCGGTATCATCATATTTCCTATGAGATGCTGTCTCTGTGTACTCACTAGATTTTAATAATGGCAGGTAGTTTGTTAAAATATTGTATACCCAGGTAGGTATTTATAGTGATGTTGGGTGGGCATGCGTCTTATTACATTTCGGTATCATCATATTTCCTATGAGATGCCGTCTCTGTGTACTCACTAGATTTTAATAATGGCAGGTAGTTTGTTAAAATATTGTATACCCAGGTAGGTATTTATAGTGATGTTGGGCATGCGTCTTATAACATTTCGGTATCATCATATTTCCTATGAGATGCCGTCTCTGTGTACTCACTAGATTTTAATAATGGCAGGTAGTTTGTTAAAATATTGTATACCCAGGTATTTATAGTGATGTTGGGCATGCGTCTTATTACATTTCGGTATCATCATATTTCCTATGAGATGCCGTCTCTGTGTACTCACTAGATTTTAATAATGGCAGGTAGTTTGTTAAAATATTGTATACCCAGGTAGGTATTTATAGTGATGTTGGGCATGCATCTTATTACATTTCGGTATCATCATATTTCCTATGAGATGCCGTCTCTGTGTACTCACTAGATTTTAATAATGGCAGGTAGTTTGTTAAAATATTGTATACCCAGGTAGGTATTTATAGTGATGTTGGGCATGCGTCTTATTACATTTCGGTATCATCATATTTCCTATGAGATGCCGTCTCTGTGTACTCACTAGATTTTAATAATGGCAGGTAGTTTGTTAAAATATTGTATACCCAGGTAGGTATTTATAGTGATGTTGGGCATGCGTCTTATTACATTTCGGTATCATCATATTTCCTATGAGATGCCGTCTCTGTGTACTCACTAGATTTTAATAATGGCAGGTAGTTTGTTAAAATATTGTATACCCAGGTAGGTATTTATAGTGATGTTGGGCATGCGTCTTATTACATTTCGGTATCATCATATTTCCTATGAGATGCCGTCTCTGTGTACTCACTAGATTTTAATAATGGCAGGTAGTTTGTTAAAATATTGTATACCCAGGTAGGTATTTATAGTGATGTTGGGCATGCGTCTTATTACATTTCGGTATCATCATATTTCCTATGAGATGCCGTCTCTGTGTACTCAGTAGATTTTAATAATGGCAGGTAGTTTGTTAAAATATTGTATACCCAGGTAGGTATTTATAGTGATGTTGGGCATGCGTCTTATTACATTTCGGTATCATCATATTTCCTATGAGATGCCGTCTCTGTGTACTCACTAGATTTTAATAATGGCAGGTAGTTTGTTAAAATATTGTATACCCAGGTAGGTATTTATAGTGATGTTGGGCATGCGTCTTATTACATTTCGGTATCATCATATTTCCTATGAGATGCCGTCTCTGTGTACTCACAAGATTTTAATAATGGCAGGTAGTTTGTTAAAATATTGTATACCCAGGTAGGTATTTATACTGATGTTGGGCATGCGTCTTATTACATTTCGGTATCATCATATTTCCTATGAGATGCCGTCTCTGTGTACTCACTAGATTTTAATAATGGCAGGTAGTTTGTTAAAATATTGTATACCCAGGTAGGTATTTATAGTGATGTTGGGCATGCGTCTTATTACATTTCGGTATCATCATATTTCCTATGAGATGCCGTCTCTGTGTACTCACTAGATTTTAATAATGGCAGGTAGTTTGTTAAAATATTGTATACCCAGGTAGGTATTTATAGTGATGTTGGGCATGCGTCTTATTACATTTCGGTATCATCATATTATTTCCTATGAGATGCCGTCTCTGTGTACTCACTAGATTTTAATAATGGCAGGTAGTTTGTTAAAATATTGTATACCCAGGTAGGTATTTATAGCGATGTTGGGTGGGCATGCGTCTTATTACATTTCGGTATCATCATATTTCCTATGAGATGCCGTCTCTGTGTACTCACTAGATTTTCAGCCCGCTTTCCAAAGGTATCTTTATTTATTTGTTGTAAAGCAATATTTTTATATAAATTATCTAAATCAGGTACTTGGAATACATCAAATAATTGTTTTGTAGAAAAATTTCTAGGTTTTTTGAGAATGCTTTAATTATTAATTTTTGTGTTATTTTTAGTGATTTTAAGTTAGTCTTATATGTTCCACCCCAACCAATAATACCATATTGTAAAAGAGATTGTACAAGACCATAGTACACTGTCTTTATTATTTTTACTTGCAGTATATTACGAAGTCGCACAAATATATATATATATATATATATATATATATATATATATATATATATATATATATATATATATATATATATATATATATATATATATATATATATATATATATATATATATATATATATATATATATATATATATATATATATATATATATATATATATATATATATATATATATATATATATATATATATATATATATATATATATATATATATATATATATATATATATATATATATATATATATATATATATGTTATTATTAAGTATTTTTATATGACAAACAATACAATAATAATATTAATAATACCATAGCGAAAATAACCCCAAAACACAACAATAATAATATTAATGTCACAACTAAAATTAACAATAAATCACAACACAAAAATAATGATAAAATATTATTACCAACGAACACGACAGCAGGTGGGCGTGTCACAAGGAGCCAATCACGTCGCGCTAACAATATTTGACATAAGCGGCCATCTTGTACGCTACGAGTCACTTGACGGTGAGCTTTCAGTGTGAGTAGACGTGTGTCGCGCGCGTGCTTTTCGTTAAGTCCTTGAAAATGCCTGGTGATATTCAGGCGAAACGTCGGAAGACAAATGGTCTTAGTCAAGACCTACTGACACGGGAAAACCGAGATAAAAATATTATAACATATTTCACCCGTGAAAACATCAAATATAACATATATATATATATATATATATATATATATATATATATATATATATATATATATATATATATATATATATATATATATATATATATATATATATATATATATATATATATATATATATATATATATATATATATATATATATATATATATATATATATATATATATATATATATATATATATATATATATATATATATATATATATATATATATATATATATATATATATATATATATATATTTTTTTATTTTTATTTATTTATATATATAGAAATAAAATATAACAATTTAACAATTTAAATACTTATAATAGCATACACAAAAAATATTTTATTCATATTACCCCCCAAAAAGAGCTTATACTCGTGGTTTGGGGGGGATTCCTATATAAACTAAAAATTAATCTTCATTATCATAATTCATCAAAAACCAATAATGTACACAATATCAAAAGAAAAATAAAGAACAGAAAAAAACATGCAATTAAAATACAGAGCAGAAAAAAACATGCAATTAAAATAAATTAAATATTAAACAATTCCATTAGAAAGTTATAAAATAAAAAGAGACTTTTATAGTTATCAAAATCAGTTGTATTTAATTTATATTTACCGTTCAGCTCATTAAACCATTTAACACCTTGGTATGTATAATGGAGCTGGCCGGTAGTCGTTTTTAATAATGGTATATCAAGGTTTGTCTTTCTTCTTGGATGTTTTATTGAATTAGTGGTTGGATATAAATTTCTTATGAAATGATCTTTAAATATCTGGTAAAGAGAGGCTCTTTTAAAAAGTGAATTTATGTTGAGAACATTAAAATCCTGATAAAGTTGGTTTGTTGGATAATCAAAAGGTTTCTTAAGGATGATTTTAATAATGGTGTTTTGGACTATTTGTAAAGGCTTTAAATTAGTTTTGAAAGCTGCACCCCATCCTATAATCCCATATTGTAATATAGATTGTGCAAATGCAAAATAAACCTGTTTTAATGATTTTAATGGAATTATTCGACGTAATTTAATGAAAACATAATATAATTTTCTTATTCTAATGACTATTAAATTTAATTGTTCTTTCCATTTAATGTTGTTGTCGATCATGATACCAAGATATTTTATACTTTTCGTGCGTTTTAATTCAGTGCATTTATTCTGGCAAATCTCATGACTTTCATGATGATGAATTTTCAGGAACAGGTTATTAGGAGCATCTCCAACGAGCGTGAAGGGTATGAAAAAGGTTTTGTCAGTATTTAAAGATAATAGGTTATCATTGAACCACTTTTTTGCTATGTTAATGTCATTATTAGCATCTTTAGTTACCTCTCTCCAATTTATATTTTCATTCAGTATTATTGTATCATCCGCAAAAGAAATAATTTTTCCCTTAACATTGAGTTTAAGCAAATCATTAACGTAGATAATAAACAAAATAGGACCAAGAACGGTTCCTTGCCGGTTCTATATATATATATATATATGTATAGCTACTTTTCCGGGCTATCCGCTCGTTTTCGTCCTGAAAAGGACGGTTTTGCCGACGTTTCAACCGAATATCATCGGTCATTATCGAGGCTGGTCGGTTCGCAAACGTAGACACGGTGCGACTGTCTACGTTTGCGAACCGACCAGCCTCGATAATGACCGATGATATTCGGTTGAAACGTCGGCAAAACCGTCCTTTTCAGGACAAAAACGAGCGGATAGCCCGGAAAAGTAGCTATACATATATCTCTACAATCCGCGAAAATTTATATTTAAACATATATATATATATATATATATATATATATATATATATATATATATATATATATATATATATATATATATATATATATATATATATATATATATATATATATATATATATATATATATATATATATATATATATATATATATATATATATATATATATATATATATATATATATATATATATATATATATATATATATATATATATATATCTTATCAGTTTTCTTACTCTTTTCACAAGTTGGTTCAAATGTTCTTTCCACTTTAATTCTTGGTCTATTGGAATTCCTAAATATTTAACTGATTTATTTATCTGTAAAATACTACAATCTACACTTAAACATTGTTCATCCTGATTTTGTTTACATATGTTACTATGGATTCTGATATCAATATGAGGTGGAATGGAGGAAGAGTTTATTGCGAACAGTACACATATTGTTTTATACGAATTTAAAGATAAAACATTTTTATCAAACCAATTTTTATTTACATTTATATCACTATTTGCTTGTTTGGTCACAATTTCCCAGGTGTTACCACTTACAATTATAGCCGTGTCGTCAGCATATGAATAAATTTTACTCGAGATTTTCAATTGGAAAATCATATTTAAATATATTATAAAAAGCAATGGTCCAAGTACTGTTCCTTGTGGAATCCCGAAAGTGAGTATCTCTGGATCACTTAGAACATTATTTATTATATTCTGGATCACTTAGAACTTATCATACTGTTTCCTATTTGATATATACATATGATTTCAACCAATGCAGAATTGTTCCTTTTATCCCAATTTGCAGTAGTTTTTCTAACAGTATGTCATGTGAAATGCTGTCAAATTCCTTGCGTAGATCAATAAATATTCCGATACATTTTTTATTGGAATCCATTGCTGTTATAACCTCAGATGTTAATTTTGCAATAGCATCTTGGGTACTCATTCCACTTCTAAAACCAAACTGATTGGAGTTTAGTATATTATTTTCTTCAAGGTAACGCGTAAGTTGATTTTTAACAATTTTTTCAATTATTTTGGCTATATTTGATATTAGTGAAATTGGTCGGTAATTAGTCATTTCCTCGGTGTTGCCGTTTTTAAATATAGGTGATACTATGGTTTTTTTATAATTTGATGGGAATATTCCTGTCTTAAAACTCAAGTTGATTATGTGTTTAATGGAAGTGCTCAGGTAGTTCTTCATCTGCTTCAGGATTGTGACGGTAATCCCATCATATCCCGGTGCGGAGCCTCATCTTAATGTCATGATAATATTTTCAACATCAGTTTTTGTAACAGGGCTAAAATTTGTAGTTCCATTTAATACCATTGAGCAGGAGGTATAGTACGAATAATTTGTTACTGTGGTATCATTTTGTATTTTGCTTGCTAGTTTATTACCTACATTTACAAAGAAGTTATTAAATAAGTTGGCACATTTTTTAAATTCAGTTTTTGCATTAATAATATCCTGTAGATATCGAATTTTATGTATTTCATCTTTTTTTTTCCTCGATTTACCAATTATTTCATTTATAGTCTTCCACTTAGCTTTGAGGTTGTGCTCACATAATTCAATTTGTTTAATATAGTACATTTCTTTGGATTGTCGAATGATATTTGTCAGCCTATTTTTATATTTTTTGTAATAATATAAATCTTGAGTATTTTCAGGGTTTTTACATATGTGTTCATATTAATCATTGTCATAATGGAATTCTACAAATTAGAAGCCGTCACAATCCAAAGATTGAAAAGTGCGATTTTAAAATTATTTTCATATTTAAATAATAAAAAAAATAATTCGATTATTAAATTAATAAACAAATAATTAAATAACAAAACATAAAAAATATGAGCTTAAATGGAGCAATTATGAAGCAAACGCCATATATCCGTTATGTTCAGTGATTAAGGATCAGATGATTCAAGCAATTCTCGTACACCTCTCCTAAACTGTCCCTTATTCAATAAAAAATATGTCCAGGTAACCGAATACAATATTATACTTTTTTAACAGATTTTTAATTATCTCAATAGAGACGAAGTTGGAATATTTATTGTCGGAGAACCGGGAAATCAAGGCACCTACAGGGCTTACGACCTGTTATCGGCTGGTTTACGTGATCACTTTATGCGCTTGCGCAACGTTCACCAATTATGCCTTTTTTTAATGAGATCCCTATCAATTCAATTTTGAAACTTCTATATATTGTAATACTGAAATTCTTTTCGCTTGAAAATAAGGAATTTTTACTACAGCAATCTATGGGTGAAATTATGAACAACAATATTATTATTTTTTGTTTATTTTGTTGTAACGCCATCTATTGAGAGAATTGGTTTTTTTTTTTTGTAAATAATGAAAATATATCTTTGACTCCCGACAGGGAAAAAAATCCAATGTTTGCGCATATGCAATAATAAAAAAAATATTCGACAATATTATACAGCGAACAACTGCGCTGCATTAACGTATTCCGAGCATAGTTGGTCGTGCAGTTGGGCAACCTGAACAAATAGTTAGCACGAGTAACGATAGGTACCAGCTCGAGTAGATTCATAGAGTTCACATCTCCATTTTTGATCTTAACAAATACCATGTCTTTAACTACAATTCAATATCACTAAGCAATGCTAAAAAATATGCTATCTTTTTCGGCTCAAAACCATATCTACTTCAATTTAGGGATCAAATAAGTTAGTAATTTGGAGAGCAGATTCTCAAAGATTTCCTATATCGTGTGTACCGAATTTCCTGGCCAATCCTTTTTAAAATTGGCTCTATGTAAAAAAATTATAATTGTTATGGATGTTTTCCATGGGGCTTGATCCTGCCGAATATTTATCCTTTTTCTTTCGCACTGTGGTGCCCAGATTGCTAATCTAGAGGGCTCCATGAGCTACTTTCATGCTAAGCATTTTTTTTTGTCGTTCACTTAGCGTTCTGTGAAGGGGCCGTTTACAGTGCCCATATGCAAAGCGGGTGGTGGTGGGAGTACCGAAATACCATTTTTACTATTTGACCATAGTTTTTGAATCTCTGGTAGTAATGTATCCAGTAGAATTGTCATCGCTGATGACCCGGTGACTGCTTTGATGACCGAGCAACAAGAATCATTTTTATATATTTTCCTCTTACAGCCAATTCCTAATAGTGTTCGTCTACCATGGGAATTGTATCCAGGAACAGCCATTAAAGTACAAGGGGACACTCCAACATCCTCTTCAAGGTGAGGATCTTCATTACAATTATTTATTTATTTTGCTTATGCTTTCTTTAACATGGGTTACACTTTTATTTTGTTTTACAAAAAATACATACCTACATAATATAGTGATGAGTGTAGTTAGCAGTGTTGGTATTGTTTTAATCACCGTCAAACTAGGCGAGGCCTGTACATAATATAGTGATGAGTGTAGTTAGCAGTGTTGGTATTGTTTTAATCACCGTCAAACTAGGCAAGGCCTGTACATAATATAGTGATGAGTGTAGTTAGCAGTGTTGGTATTGTTTTAATCACCGTCAAACTAGGCAAGGCCTGTACATAATATAGTGATGAGTGTAGTTAGCAGTGTTGGTATTGTTTTAATCACCGTCAAACTAGGCGAGGCCTGTACATAATATAGTGATGAGTGTAGTTAGCAGTGTTGGTATTGTTTTAATCACCGTCAAACTAGGCAAGGCCTGTACATAATATAGTGATGAGTGTAGTTAGCAGTGTTGGTATTGTTTTAATCACCGTCAAACTAGGCAAGGCCTGTACATAATATAGTGATGAGTGTAGTTAGCAGTGTTGGTATTGTTTTAATCACCGTCAAACTAGGCAAGGCCTGTACATAATATAGTGATGAGTGTAGTTAGCAGTGTTGGTATTGTTTTAATCACCGTCAAACTAGGCAAGGCCTGTACATAATATAGTGATGAGTGTAGTTAGCAGTGTTGGTATTGTTTTTATCACCGTCAAACTAGGCAAGGCCTGTACATAATATAGTGATGAGTGTAGTTAGCAGTGTTGGTATTGTTTTAATCACCGTCAAACTAGGCAAGGCCTGTACATAATATAGTGATGAGTGTAGTTAGCAGTGATGGTATTGTTTTAATCACCGTCAAACTAGGCAAGGCCTGTACATAATATAGTGATGAGTGTAGTTAGCAGTGTTGGTATTGTTTTAATCACCGTCAAACTAGGCAAGGCCTGTACATAATATAGTGATGAGTGTAGTTAGCAGTGATGGTATTGTTTTAATCACCGTCAAACTAGGCAAGGCCTGTACATAATATAGTGATGAGTGTAGTTAGCAGTGTTGGTATTGTTTTAATCACCGTCAAACTAGGCAAGGCCTGTACATAATATAGTGATGAGTGTAGTTAGCAGTGATGGTATTGTTTTAATCACCGTCAAACTAGGCAAGGCCTGTACATAATATAGTGATGAGTGTAGTTAGCAGTGTTGGTATTGTTTTAATCACCGTCAAACTAGGCAAGGCCTGTACATAATATAGTGATGAGTGTAGTTAGCAGTGTTGGTATTGTTTTTATCACCGTCAAACTAGGCAAGGCCTGTACATAATATAGTGATGAGTGTAGTTAGCAGTGTTGGTATTGTTTTAATCACCGTCAAACTAGGCAAGGCCTGTACATAATATAGTGATGAGTGTAGTTAGCAGTGTTGGTATTGTTTTAATCACCGTCAAACTAGGCAAGGCCTGTACATAATATAGTGATGAGTGTAGTTAGCAGTGTTGGTATTGTTTTAATCACCGTCAAACTAGGCAAGGCCTGTACATAATATAGTGATGAGTGTAGTTAGCAGTGTTGGTATTGTTTTAATCACCGTCAAACTAGGCAAGGCCTGTACATAATATAGTGATGAGTGTAGTTAGCAGTGTTGGTATTGTTTTAATCACCGTCAAACTAGGCAAGGCCTGTACATAATATAGTGATGAGTGTAGTTAGCAGTGTTGGTATTGTTTTTATCACCGTCAAACTAGGCAAGGCCTGTACATAATATAGTGATGAGTGTAGTTAGCAGTGTTGGTATTGTTTTAATCACCGTCAAACTAGGCAAGGCCTGTACATAATATAGTGATTAGTGTAGTTAGCAGTGATGGTATTGTTTTAATCACCGTCAAACTAGGCAAGGCCTGTACATAATATAGTGATGAGTGTAGTTAGCAGTGTTGGTATTGTTTTAATCACCGTCAAACTAGGCAAGGCCTGTACATAATATAGTGATGAGTGTAGTTAGCAGTGATGGTATTGTTTTAATCACCGTCAAACTAGGCAAGGCCTGTACATAATATAGTGATGAGTGTAGTTAGCAGTGTTGGTATTGTTTTAATCACCGTCAAACTAGGCAAGGCCTGTACATAATATAGTGATGAGTGTAGTTAGCAGTGTTGGTATTGTTTTTATCACCGTCAAACTAGGCAAGGCCTGTACATAATATAGTGATGAGTGTAGTTAGCAGTGTTGGTATTGTTTTAATCACCGTCAAACTAGGCAAGGCCTGTACATAATATAGTGATGAGTGTAGTTAGCAGTGTTGGTATTGTTTTAATCACCGTCAAACTAGGCAAGGCCTGTACATAATATAGTGATGAGTGTAGTTAGCAGTGTTGGTATTGTTTTTATCACCGTCAAACTAGGCAAGGCCTGTACATAATATAGTGATGAGTGTAGTTAGCAGTGTTGGTATTGTTTTAATCACCGTCAAACTAGGCAAGGCCTGTACATAATATAGTGATGAGTGTAGTTAGCAGTGTTGGTATTGTTTTAATCACCGTCAAACTAGGCAAGGCCTGTACATAATATAGTGATGAGTGTAGTTAGCAGTGTTGGTATTGTTTTAATCACCGTCAAACTAGGCAAGGCCTGTACATAATATAGTGATGAGTGTAGTTAGCAGTGATGGTATTGTTTTAATCACCGTCAAACTAGGCAAGGCCTGTACATAATATAGTGATGAGTGTAGTTAGCAGTGTTGGTATTGTTTTAATCACCGTCAAACTAGGCAAGGCCTGTACATAATATAGTGATGAGTGTAGTTAGCAGTGTTGGTATTGTTTTAATCACCGTCAAACTAGGCAAGGCCTGTACATAATATAGTGATGAGTGTAGTTAGCAGTGTTGGTATTGTTTTTATCACCGTCAAACTAGGCAAGGCCTGTACATAATATAGTGATGAGTGTAGTTAGCAGTGTTGGTATTGTTTTAATCACCGTCAAACTAGGCAAGGCCTGTACATAATATAGTGATGAGTGTAGTTAGCAGTGTTGGTATTGTTTTAATCACCGTCAAACTAGGCAAGGCCTGTACATAATATAGTGATGAGTGTAGTTAGCAGTGTTGGTATTGTTTTTATCACCGTCAAACTAGGCAAGGCCTGTACATAATATAGTGATGAGTGTAGTTAGCAGTGTTGGTATTGTTTTAATCACCGTCAAACTAGGCAAGGCCTGTACATAATATAGTGATGAGTGTAGTTAGCAGTGTTGGTATTGTTTTAATCACCGTCAAACTAGGCAAGGCCTGTACATAATATAGTGATGAGTGTAGTTAGCACTGTTGGTATTGTTTTAATCACCGTCAAACTAGGCAAGGCCTGTACATAATATAGTGATGAGTGTAGTTAGCAGTGTTGGTATTGTTTTAATCACCGTCAAACTAGGCAAGGCCTGTACATAATATAGTGATGAGTGTAGTTAGCAGTGATGGTATTGTTTTAATCACCGTCAAACTAGGCAAGGCCTGTACATAATATAGTGATGAGTGTAGTTAGCAGTGTTGGTATTGTTTTAATCACCGTCAAACTAGGCAAGGCCTGTACATAATATAGTGATGAGTGTAGTTAGCAGTGTTGGTATTGTTTTTATCACCGTCAAACTAGGCAAGGCCTGTACATAATATAGTGATGAGTGTAGTTAGCAGTGTTGGTATTGTTTTAATCACCGTCAAACTAGGCAAGGCCTGTACATAATATAGTGATGAGTGTAGTTAGCAGTGTTGGTATTGTTTTAATCACCGTCAAACTAGGCAAGGCCTGTACATAATATAGTGATGAGTGTAGTTAGCAGTGTTGGTATTGTTTTAATCACCGTCAAACTAGGCAAGGCCTGTACATAATATAGTGATGAGTGTAGTTAGCAGTGTTGGTATTGTTTTAATCACCGTCAAACTAGGCAAGGCCTGTACATAATATAGTGATGAGTGTAGTTAGCAGTGTTGGTATTGTTTTAATCACCGTCAAACTAGGCAAGGCCTGTACATAATATAGTGATGAGTGTAGTTAGCAGTGTTGGTATTGTTTTAATCACCGTCAAACTAGGCAAGGCCTGTGTCATGACGGCTATTCCATTATATTGAATAATTTTTATAAAATGTAGTATAAAATCGTAAATGTAATATAGATAGAACGTAAATATAATATAATATAGAGATAATATAAGCATAACATAATATATGATATAAACATAACATAAATGTAATATAAATATTTAACTTTTCCATTATTTCACTTGCTTTAATCTCAGTATGCCCTCCATCACACACCAGGTTACAAAAATTCAAGCCAGTAATAAGTTTATAGGTATTTATGATTTTGTTTGAAAGATGTTCTGTAATATCCTTTTTAAATTTCATTATATAATTTAAAAGGTACTTTTGTAACTTTGGGGATATATGTACCTAGGTATGTAACTAGGCAATCAAAATACAAGGAGATACTTCAATAATATCTTCAAAGAAATTCATATAACCAGAATAAATAAATAAAACACGTATTTTCTAAATATTTTTTAATATTACTTGGTTTGAGCAAAGTGTTATTTTAACTCCATCACCTGTTCTACGTATGATGACAAGTAATGACCTCTTCCAAAGTGCTATATTAACTCCATCACCTGTTCTACGTATGATGACAAGTAATGACCTCTTCCAAAGTGCTATATTAACTCCATCACCTGTTCTACGTATGATGACAAGTAATGACCTCTTCCAAAGTGCTATATTAACTCCATCACCTGTTCTACGTATGATGACAAGTAATGACCTCTTCCAAAGTGCTATATTAACTCCATCACCTGTTCTACGTATGATGACAAGTAATGACCTCTTCCAAAGTGCTATATTAACTCCATCACCTGTTCTACGTATGATGACAAGTAATGACCTCTTCCAAAGTGCTATATTAACTCCATCACCTGTTCTACGTATGATGACAAGTAATGACCTCTTCCAAAGTGCTATATTAACTCCATCACCTGTTCTACGTATGATGACAAGTAATGACCTCTTCCAAAGTGCTATATTAACTCCATCACCTGTTCTACGTATGATGACAATAATGACCTCTTCCAAAGTGCTATATTAACTCCATCACCTGTTCTACGTATGATGACAAGTAATGACCTCTTCCAAAGTGCTATATTAACTCCATCACCTGTTCTACGTATGATGACAAGTAATGACCTCTTCCAAAGTGCTATATTAACTCCATCACCTGTTCTACGTATGATGACAAGTAATGACCTCTTCCAAAGTGCTATATTAACTCCATCACCTGTTCTACGTATGATGACAAGTAATGACCTCTTCCAAAGTGCTATATTAACTCCATCACCTGTTCTACGTATGATGACAAGTAATGACCTCTTCCAAAGTGCTATATTAACTCCATCACCTGTTCTACGTATGATGACAAGTAATGACCTCTTCCAAAGTGCTATATTAACTCCATCACCTGTTCTACGTATGATGACAAGTAATGACCTCTTCCAAAGTGCTATATTAACTCCATCACCTGTTCTACGTATGATGACAAGTAATGACCTCTTCCAAAGTGCTATATTAACTCCATCACCTGTTCTACGTATGATGACAAGTAATGACCTCTTCCAAAGTGCTATATTAACTCCATCACCTGTTCTACGTATGATGACAAGTAATGACCTCTTCCAAAGTGCTATATTAACTCCATCACCTGTTCTACGTATGATGACAAGTAATGACCTCTTCCAAAGTGCTATATTAACTCCATCACCTGTTCTACGTATGATGACAAGTAATGACCTCTTCCAAAGTGCTATATTAACTCCATCACCTGTTCTACGTATGATGACAAGTAATGACCTCTTCCAAAGTGCTATATTAACTCCATCACCTGTTCTACGTATGATAACAAGTAATGACCTCTTCCAAAACAGATACAATAAACGAAAAACATAAGAAGACTTAGATTATATATGATACAGATACCTAGTCAGCGCAATGAATTTAATGTATGCCAACTAAAACTACGCTGAAACAGACGAATTTCACTTGCCCGGCCGTATACGTACACCTACCGATACGCACACCTACATAATACGTAGACCAACCGATCTACCGCCTCACACACACACACACACATGTAAAAAAAACTTGGCATACATTTGAATTCGAAATTTGTACTACACGCGGCTTCTGCATATTTTCATTCTATGTTAGAAGAGTACGGAGAACTATAACCTTAAAATCTATATAATTTTCCTGACATTGCACTCATAGGGGAAAAGAGTGCGCATTTACGTATCTACCAGATGGTTTGAAGTCTTCCACTCTAATCATCCACGATTGGCTTCTATGGTTAATGATTAACGATGTGGTTATCTCACAAAATGGTATTTTATGATTAACTTTAAATTCATATATTTTCCAGATTCATAATAAACCTCGCCAGCGAGCGTCCTGGAAGTCCAGTCGATCTCGTAGTGCACATCAGTTTTCGTTTTGACGAGAATCTCGTTGTGCGGAATCACATGGCCAATAATGTTTGGGGATCGGAGGAAAAGTCATACGGTCAACCAATAAAACCAGGAGAAGAATTCACTATTGAATTCGTTATAGAAAATGACGCCGTCATTGTAAGTTACAAAAAATGCACAACAATTTTAGACTACTTAGACTTAACTATACCAATACATACCTCATTATTTGAATGGATGAACAACAGCCATCCAAAAGACCAAAAGAAAGAAGAATCCTGTGTAGTAAGATCCAAGCTTAGATGGTCGGACTGTATGAAGAAGGACCTGATCAATTTAAGTAGAGAAAAGTCGTCGACAGACCCACCAAGGGTTTAAGCGTCTATGATAGACCTTATTTTCAATAATATTATTCTTTTTTTACAGATCCGCGTAAATGAAGTCTTCTACACCAAATTTTTCTTCCGCACTCCATATCGTCAAATCACACATATATACTTTGAACGCGAAGTTAACGTCAGATCTTTGACCTTCCAAGCGGTATAACTGAGTCCATATTGTAAATGAAATATGTGAATGTAAATACACCAAGTTGTTTAGATTATTTCTTGTTTATTTTATTCTGTTTTTTACTGAGAGACAATCATTCATTCGTTTGCTCATTCATTCGTTCATTTTTTCATTCGTTCATTTATGTATTAGTTCATTTGTTAATTCGTTCATTTGTTCATTCTTTCATTTATGTATTCGTTCATTCGTTTATTCATTCATACCATTTCGATTTATACTTTGATGTGGGTAACCAACAACAGCAACAATTCTTCATGCTGAACATTTATTGGCAAATAACTTCAGAAACCACGTGGACTACACAGAGCGCAAATTTTTTTCTTTGTTGATATAGTTATTTATTTATATTATTTTTTTGGAAGATTGATTAACAGCTATATATCAGTGTTTCATTAAATATAATAATTTAACAGCCAATTAGATGTCTCCGATGATAGACCATATCTACCGTCGGCGTCGGTTGTTACATCATGTTTCTATAACAGATAAAATTTCATCCTTCAAACTAATATTAAACATAATATTAAATACGAGAAAAAAAAAAGAATTTATCACAGAAAATATCATACGTAAATTTGAAATATATTTTTTTGTTAATTTTATCAAATAAATTGCATAGTATTAATTTTTTGTTAAGAATACATCTCGCTGTTGTTTTGCTACACTAAAATACACCAAATTCAGATTAATTAAGTATTGAGTTATTCATATTGTCAAGAAACACGCCAAATTAATGAATTTTGTTGATAATTAGTTGATACGTGCTTTAACGAATATATGGGATTTCGGCGTCGCGATTGAGTAAGAACCTAAAAATTAATTTATATAAGTGGATCTGTCCCCCTTGGACAACGTGTCATTTAGCTCAAGAAAAGAAACAAAAAAATATCACTCAACGTATGGAAGTGACAGTTGTCACGTGATTGGCAACTTTCACTTCCATACATTGAGTTATATTTTCTTGTTTCTTTTCTTGAGCTAAATGGCACGTTGTCTAGGGGGGCAGGTCAGTCCATATGATTCTTTAAAATTTAAGTAAATAAAGCATATCAGCAATATAGGTATATATTATGCAAAAAACCTCCTGCACGACGAATTAAGTAATGTCACAAACATGAGTCGGTTCTCTCGAGGCTTTAGTTCTTATTACGCAATAAACACCAAATAGCGGACCCTACTACCCGAGTACTTGATTGCGTCCTGCCACGTAGGCTTTGGGTACATCAAAACTGAGTGAGGACAGGTACTGCTATTACTTTATCTGGATGTGAGGAAAAAGGGACAATCCTGACTGTGAGTCTGGAGCTGAGCTATCGGTGAACACATCATGGAAGACTCCCAGCTTAAGAAAGCCTCTAAAACATTCACGAGGTAAAACCAGAAGCGGTGAACTATCATTCAGCGCTGAAACCTACGCTGTATTCAACTGTCTATTTGTTCAAGAGAACTTTGTTCTCTTGAACAAATAGACAGTTTTTGCCGAGATCTTGGTGCGTACACACGACGTTCAATCTGAACGCCACAGAGTGTCTTTCGAGCATCTGTTTCCGGTCATTTTGAACGAAAAAAATAATAATCCAACTGTCGATTCGTTCATGAGAATTCAATTCTCTTAATGAATCGACATTATTAAGCCAAGATGCGTGTACGAAGGAAAATTTTGTATGGTGTAGTGGACTTTTTGCATGCTAATAACACGAACTAGAGGCCTCGCAGCATATATGTTCCCATACATAGATTTACTCAGAATTCGGAGTAGAACATTTTATGTGAGTTTTGTGTGTCTGTGTGTGTGGGTGTGTGTGTGTGTGTGTGTGTGTGTGTGTGTGTGTGTGTGTGTGTGTGTCCGTCCCCCCTTATAACTTTTGATCCGCTCAATTTACAGAGCCCAAATTTTCAGAATATATGGATATGAATATATAGGATGGGTGGATGGCAGAGCGGTTAGCGCGCTGGGTTAGTAATGCAGTGGTCGCGAGTTCGAATCCTGCCTCGACCGATCTCGTTCACCTATAGGACAAGCATTTATGCTTAGTTTAGGGAACGTAGGAAGATGTATATGTACTTGTTTAACAAGGACATATTCATTTTTTTTTTTAAAAAAAAAAAAAATATAAACAGTTATAGGAGTACAAAACTTTTATACTCAGTATTGTGAATTTTTGTTTCAGTCAGGGGTTATCAATTTTTGAGTTTAACTGCCTATATTTCCATTTTTTTTTTAAATATCGAAAAAAGCCGAAACACACCAACTAGATCATTTAATTTTCTATAAAAAATATTCACATTGTATAAGCACATCTTAATTTTGTTTTAACAATTTTTATAAAAATTGAATTTAGTGACGCCATTGTTTCATACAATTTGTATGGAAGTAGCCTATTCACAATATCTAAGAAGACTTAATAATTTGATACTAATCTCCAAACATATATACATACCATCATGCTGTTTTCACATTCTGGGTAGGATCAAAGGACTGACCTCCATACTATCCTATCTTGACATACATACCTAGGTACATATGTTGTATAGAAAACCAAATATCTTAAAATATTAAATAATTTGTATTTATGGGTTTATAGTTTGGTACTTATTCTTCAACTATACATACTATCGCTATTGACAGTTGGATCTCATGTGTAACATGCAACTAGTAATACCATCACAACATAGTTTATTTTCTAAGGGTGGGTTGCCTAATTTTAAAAATATTTAATATAGTTTATTCAGTGATAGGCTCGCAAATATAGCTTCTGAAATTCCTTCTGGCGTCCGCCTACCCGGTAGACCACCCAAGAGATGGAAGGATAGCTGGACTTCGTCATCCCAGGAGGCATAGTTTCTGAAGAACAGACCAACTAGGTCTACTTAACGAAGAAGAAGAAGAAGTTTATTCAAAGAATAAACAATCTGCATATAAATAAAGTAGACCTGGTAAGATTGTCGTTCTGGATTTGCGAATGTTTGTGCACGACTATATTCATGTCAGTCTGCCCAAGGCTGCCTGTTCTTACATTCGTTTGAAATCTTTCTATGTGGAAATCGGCAATTTTACAGTAGAGTAAAAAACTTACAATATTACATTTTTATAATATTACATTTGAAACAGTATAAAAACACAAAGCCTCACAAGCTGATAATGCTGATATGTTTTTTTTTATTATTTTCAAAAGAAAGTTAGTTTAAATGTTATATAATAAGAATTAAAGAATGCTTTTATGCTTTACTCGCCGAGTCGCCAAAATTGATATATGTCAATTTACCCTGAAGATGACAAAAATACCAACATTCTGATATATGCGTCCCTATCGTAATTAGACCTCAAATGGCACGAAGTAATAAAATCCGACACAGGGAGAGTGAGCAATTCACGTTGAACAAATGGTCCCTTTTGCATTGTGGGTCAGATTTGCTTTCCTCGCGTTGTTCCACCATTCTTTCAGCTGTCAAATATTCGAAAGTTACCTACTTTATATTTTTATCGTAATTAATATGTATTGATTTAGTTTATTTTCCAATATTTAATAACTTTATATTTTATTTTCTTTCAGAATCAAATTTTAGCCTATATAGTTACAAAAAAATGTAAGTTGAAATTTCAATTCTCGATGAATTTAGGTAAATTTTAAATCAACATTCACATATGGAAAGAACGTAGGTATTTGTTTAAAGATATTTTCATAAATGAGTTGGTGATTATTGTATTTCGGTGTACAGGTTATGTCATTCTTCTAGGAGTAGGTTAATAAGTGCAGAAGGAATGGCACATGAAAATAACATGTTGCGAATGGTTGCACTTAGGGCAAACGAATCTAAAGAACAGCAAGAAAGGAGATGTGAAGCCAGTAGATTACGAATGACGGCGTATAGGGTATTACAATTTCTGCAGCAAGAAAGAAGAAATACAGATTTTCAGTCTTCAAGTAATTGGATAGAGGTAGGGAGTCGTGATAATTTAATGATAATAGATCAGATGAATATGCAAGACGTTGAAGTAATAGAAATTACTGCACTTGAATGCGCCATCTTAGCAGCATTAAAAGTATAAAACAGCCTCTAAGTCTTCAAGTCATAAGGCCCCTGAGGAGTCAAATTGAAAACGCTTAACAATATCGCCAAACACTATTTTTTTTGTATGTAAAATAACAGATGTGGCATTGAAACATGAATTATGGAGACAAAAGGAAAATTCTGCTTTTTCCTATAGTTGCAATATAAATATTAACCTATAGTTGCAATTTATTTCTGAGCCAGTATCAACTTTTGGTAGTATGTCTATAATTTGTACATATTGTGATTTGAAATGGAAGGGAGAAAACCCAGGAATGTGTTGTAACAATGGAATAGTACACATACCTGCAATAGATATCCTCCAGAGCCTCTTTATACATTATTAACAGGTAATTCTATAAATGCATGCCATTATAGAATTAAGTATTTTAAAAGTCATGTTAGAAGATATAATAGGACGATGTATGAGAGGGTCAGAAATGAGGACATAAGGAAAGAATGTAAGATAAAGAAAGATGTCATTAATAGAATTTAAGTGAACACATTGAGATGGTTTAGACACATGGGCAGAATGAATTAGGAACGCCTGACGAAGAAAATATACATTGCGGACAGGAATTGAATGAGAGGTCGGGGCCGCCCAAGTAAGGGATGGCATATCCATGGGAACGCTATTTTGAAAGGCGGAGATGTCAGAAACATGAACAACAAATGAATATGTATAGGACAATGTATGAATGTCGATGAATGTGTGTCAAGATAGAAATAAGTAGCGTTTGGTTCTCTCTGCCTACCCCGCGAGGGACATGGCGTGATGGTATGTATGTAATGCTTGCTTTCAAATGAAATTTTTAGGAATAAACTAAAGAATTATGAGTTATTATTATGAGTGATAGAGTTAGATGTGTTACAAAGGAGGATCAAATTAGAAATGAATACGTCCGAGGTAGTTTTGGAGTCGCCTCTATTCCGGAGAAACTAAAGGCCAGACACCGATGGTACGGACACATTACCAGACGAAATGAGGTTCATATAGTTAAACTCACACAGGATATACGCACTCAGTCCAGAAATAGAGGCCGTACATAGGCCACCTGGTGGACAAATATTAAGGAGTTGAGGGAGGAGCAACTAACCAGAGAAATGACGCAAGATGGAAAGATCTCCGAAGGGCAAGAAAGGAAAGGTCGTACCAGAAGGGCCGCTCCAGATGAACTGGGAAGAGGCAAGGAAAAAGAAATCTATATTTTCAAAACATTTCTGTATGTTTCGTTTAATTAACAAATTATTTTACTTTCAAATTTATGAAGATAAATTTAAGAAAATAAAATTAAATAATTGCCAACAATCAATTAATTTATTCACATAAAAATATCATCATCATTATTCTTAGCGTCACAACTCTTGATGGGTCCTATCTGTGTCCAAGAATCTTCTCCATACTGTTCTATCGTTGGCTGCCACCTTCCAGTTCTGCTGCCCAATGGCTCATGACTATGCTGAGGTCCTGGTAAAGATCATAAAGCTCGGTGATATATATCTTTTACGCCATGTTTGACAGTCGTTAATAGGTACATAGGTATATTCTGCATAAGATTTTTCTTTCAAAGGCATCCACTCTGTTTTCATCGTGTTTTGTTAATATCCAGGTAGGTATCCGATAAAAATATATTACTATCAAATTCAACAAAACTTATTAGCGTGGTAAGTTTTCTCAATATCTTTAACAATGTATATCTTTGTCAAAAACTTAATTGAAAAAACTTGAATCGAACTATAAAAACTATATAACCATATTGAATCGAACACATTTTCCTATTCTGACATATACGATATTTATTACTTGTTATTGACAAAATATAGAAACTTATTGCATCAATATTTCTTGATGCAAAATGTCAATTTTATTTCCCTATAAGATGTTATTATTATTTTATCAATTACTCTTTTATTTTGAATTTATATTTAGTTTCACGGCTTATTTTTCAACTGTTTTTATGTTTCATTCTTTTTTAATGACACTTTTGAAATTACTTTATACCTAGGTATATAATTTATATATGCTATTTTTGTTTCTTTTTGTTTTTGATATTTGTTTCTTAAAAAATGTTTAGATATAATATGCAAAAAAATGTTCTGGTAGATATTTCGTACATTTATACATCTCTTTTTGTTTTATTTTATAATATTATTGTATGTATGTATTAAACGTGTTTATACTGGTTTATTTTGTATGTACTTGTAAAAGGCTATTTAGCCGTTGATGAAAATAATAAATAAATAAATAAATAAATATACGCATTGTCGTCTCGATACTCGACATACATACATCACCTAATAATAATAATAATTAAAGACTTTTATAGTATTAAAAATACAAAATATATAAAGGGAAAGAACACGGGAATCTCTTCGGTGACGGATCTTTAACCAGTTCAGTCGTTGCCTGCTCTCGGATACGTGGTCGAACTTCCTGAGTCCAAACACGTATAGAATGCAGACATTTTGTAACCGTTCGAGTTTGTTAAGTTGATCTTCAGTTGAATCTCAGCGTAGGCAACGTCAGCGTAGTCAAGTAATGGTAGCATGTGTTGTTGAGTTATGCGACATCCTACGTAGGCGATTCAAAGCGAACGCGAATGCGAAGCGATCCGAACGGATACATGCGAATTCAAAGTGATGCGGTGCGACGCTGCGGCTCTGTCCTACGGGCACGCGAATCGTGCTTCTGACATTATACTTTACCAAAAAAAACTATGGCACCGCTTCCAATTCGCGCGAAAATATCAAACAAATTGATCGCGTTCGCTTTGCATCGTACCATGTCACACCGTACCCTACTCGCGGTCGGTAACGCAGGACACTTCAATAGTTACCGACTGATTGTTATTTTCGCGCCGCTTCGCGTTCGCCTTGAATCGCCTACGTAAGACGTCGCGTTAGAGTGATTTTAGTCTTAACTGGTAAATAATTTTTAAGTCGACCTCATACGTTCTCATTTGTTATTCAACAGACATACGACAAAGTTTAAGTATTAAATTTAGACTAAAATTATTATATTTATTTGTTTGTAAATTTTTGGAAGATTAACAGCATATATATTACATCTAATATAATAATTTAACAGCCAATTAGAAGTCTCCGCTGATTGGCTATACTGTCAGTTGCAAGTTGAAAAATATAACATAATAATATAATATGTTTCTGTAACAGATAAAGTTTCATCGTGAAACGGAGGTAAACATAAACAAGAAAAAAAAAATATCACCGAAGAGAACATACATGATTTTATATTTTAGTGGTTACAGTTGGCAAAATAAATTATAGTATTAAAAAAATTGCACTTAGAATACATCTCGCTACTGTAATGCTAATCTGAAATACATCAAATTCTGGTGAATTAAATATAAAATGTCCATAACCAAACTATAGTACCGCTTTAATGTCTGCAGTTAAAATAAGAGTCTGCGAATGCTTGCTAAATTAACTGAAAAGGCGAATATCCTTATTTAAGCATAAAAAATTATACAATCTAAATACACATAACACACAATAGGTGATCATTTAAGTAATATCATTTAGTTTAGATTTAGACTACATGTTGAGTTTGCAAACATAATTTATCGGTCATTTGTCAAACGTCAAGTCAAATGTCAACCACGGTGTTGCCAGGATTTAAAGTATTATTTATTATTGGAGAGTTGCATGAAAAAATATTAATATTTATTACATGTTTATTTACAAGGAGTTTAAAATATCAATCTTTCTAAAATTAAACAATTTATTATTTTGTAAATTAATATTTTATAAGAATAACGTCTTTGTGCGGAGGCGACAAACACAGCAGCGAAAAATAAAGCTTGCTCCGTGTCATGGTTTGTGAAACGCAAATTAAGAAACTAAAAGAGAAGTTTCGTTTGACTTCTACAATAGGGTTTGCAACCTTTTTAACCACTTTGCGGATTATATGCGTTTGATTTAGTTGAAACTCAACAATCTTCGTATTGCACTTTTAATTTTGTTTACACTGACAGCGTTTACTATGTAGAATTCCATTTTTAAAATAAATTAAACACTTGTTTTTCTTTCTACATTTATTTTTACTCTCCAGAACGACCGTTTCGCCTGGTGAAGGCCTTTTCAACCAGTTGAAAAGGCCTTCACCAGGCGAAACGGTCGTTCTGGAGAGTAAAAATAAATGTAGAAAGAAAAACAAATCTTCGTATTGCCTGTATAATTAAAAATGGTCCCTCAGTGTCTCCCGTCCCTTCGGTGCCTCCTGTCCTTTAAATGTCTCCTGTCCCTCAGTGCCACCCGTCTCTTCAGTGTCTCCCGTCCCTTCAGGTCCTTCTGTACCTCCCGTTCCGTCAATGCCTCATACCCCTCTTCATTTCCTCCCGAATCTTTCATCCCTTCAGACATCGAGGGGGATCGCGATCCACTTCCACGCCGGCGACGCTATAGAGCTCATTGGCCCTGTTCACCACCGGACGCAGCCGCAACATCGGACAAACACAAAATATCCACCATCCATCGGGTTCAACCACTGCCCCCGAGAATCCAACCACACACGTCAGGGCCTCCGATTGGTCTCGAAATCGGCCGCTAAGTACACTCCGTTTCAAGTCGGAGGGGCTTGTACCCCGACCCCTCGGTCCTCGTGTTGGCGTCCGAAGGTTCCGCGGGCTAACACCGGGGGCATCCGACGCAATCATCACCTGTCAGATTTGACGTCTCGTTGTCAACACAGGATGTCTGACCCGACGTCTGCGCCGGCGGTGTGCCCGAACCAAACAACAACATTCGCCACAGTTGACGAGTAACTGCCGAGCGAGACTAGAGGCGTCCGTCCTGCTCTTCTCTAAGTATAGAATGACGAGGGCACAACAGCGTCGGCCGCCCACCCCCGCCTTTACTGCCTGGGCCCTTAGAGCCGCAACCTAGGCTTATATCCCGACGCATCGGTCCTCGTGTTGGCGTCCGAAGGTTCCGCGGGCTAACACCGGGGGCATCCGACGCAATCATCACCTGTCAGATATGACGTCTAGTTGTCAACACAGGATGTCTGACCCGACGTCTGCGCCGGCGGTGTGCCCGAACCACACAACAACATTCGCCACAGTTGACGAGTCACTGCCGAGCGAGACTAAAGGCGTTCGTCCTGCTCTTCTCTAAGTACAAAATTGACGAGGGCGCAACAGCGTCGGCCGCCCACCCCCGCCCATCCCTTCAGACAGTAACTTCAGACCCCTCAGTACCTTCAGATCGTTCAGTACCTTCAGACCGTTCAGTACCTTCAGACCCCTCAGTGCCATGGACCGCCGGAGGCGGTCATTTACCGCGCAGCGGTAAAAGCCGGCTGCAAGCCCTAGCTTAGAAGCTGAGCGAAGCGAGGCTTCTCAGCTAGTATTAAATAAACTAAAATTAATGACAGTAAAGCAATACATTTTATATTATTATACAACACATTACATTTGATTTACAAACTGATATATAATATTCTTCCAAAATATTATATCGCTTCATTAAGATAATTAAATTATCTTGAACTAATCGACAGTTGGAAATATCATCAATGTTTTCCATTAATGACATACTTTTACTATAATTATTATATTTTTTTAAAGATTGAATTTCCTTGAAACAGTACATATATGTACTAGGGTGGAGCGTTTTCTTTTTTTTAAGAATTTAGAAATGGCGTATTGCGAGAAATTTGCATCTCAATGTCATGGTCAATACTTATTATGCGGGCAATTAAAATAAATTAGTGGAAGTACTGCCCCAAGACCCTTGAATTTTTCAAAAAAAACGGAAAAAATAGGTCAATTGGTAAATAAAAAAAAAATTATAAACGAACCGTTTTTAATTTAAATAAGACAATTTACTTGTAAATAAGATATAAGGATACTAAAAGAAACTTAAAATTAAATAAAATTAAAATTTGTTCTTACAATGTGGATGTGACAAAATAGTAAAATTTATTCAAATGTATACTCATTTTTGTATTGAATGAGGACATAATAAGGCATGATTCCAACTTATTTCTGATCCTACACAGACTGCTTAGCAAGATTCTGACAGTAACTTTATGCACCTTTCGGTTGCTTGGGAATGACACGGGATCCCCCGAAAAACCAACAAAATTTCGGAATCCACTATAGTATTATCTTCCAAGGCTTCTGAAATTACTTCTCTAGGAATAATTTTAGTAAGTGGTGGTTCCGTAAGGTGTTCCCAGTGTACAAGATTGAAAAAATCTCGGGCACTAAAGTCGAATTTTTGCAATTTAAATATTCGCAAAGGAGTAAAACTAGGATTAAAAAAGGAGATTCTAGGTGTTTCCATACAACAAGATGTGACACTTAATTTTTTTTACGCCAAATATATGTATATATTTTAGATAATATTTTAGAGGCGTATCGCAATCATAGCGTAACGTTTGATGTTTCGCGTTGATTTTTGTCTATGTTCTTTTCTAATTTTACGTTGAAAATTGAAGGAAAGTCAATCAATTTGGTTTACAATGATCCAATGAAAATTTCAAAATATTTGATTTTTTTTTGAAACTTTGATCACCTGGGGGCAGTACTTCTAATCGATTGTTTCGGAAAATATTTAACATACGTAATGCTTATGTGTATTGGCAACTTTAAATAACCACGCAAAAAAAAATTCTAAAAAATTTTTTTTTTTCATACATTGACCGCTTCACCCTAATATGTATGTACTGTACATAAATGTATGTGGAAAAGGTGATTGAAATCGGTCGTGGCAGGATTCGAACTTACTATCACTGGATTACTAACCCAGTGCGCTTACGCTCTGACAAAAATTTGTATTTTTTTTGTTGTTTAAACTATAATGTTTTAATTTTTATAGGTATATGTTTTACATCTAAGTAAACTTTCCTACTAGTGCTTGATCAGTTAGCGCCCTGAGTTGATAATCCAGTGGTCGAAAGTTCGAATCCTGTCACGACCGATTCCGTTACTGTACAAGCATCTCTCCTTAGTTTAGGTAATGTATGAGAATGTATATAATATACTTGTTATAGTAAGTATGAAAGTAGTATGAAAGCATGAAAGTAGAATAAATGCTGTGGAAATGAGATCACTAAGAAGAGTATGTAATAGAACGATATATGATAGATTAAAAAATGAGGACATAAGGAGGGAATGAAAGATGAAGAAGAGTATAATAAATAAAATGAAAGTGAATTCCTTGAGGTGGTTTGGACATATTGAAAGAATGAATGATGAACGACTGACCAAAAAAATATACATGAGTGTAAGAGAAGGAGTGAATAGCAGGGGCCGCCCCAGAAAGGGATGGCATGACCAAGTGAATGATATTTTGAAAGAAGGAAATATAAGAAGCTTGAATAATCGACGAGCATGTATGAGACGATGCATGGATGTAAAGGAAGTATGAAATGTATGCAAAAATAGAGGAGTGTGGCGCTCGGTTCTCTCTGCTTACCCCGTAAGGGATATGGCGTGATGGTATGTATGTATGTATGTAATAGTACAAGCATATCTCCTTAGTTTAGGAAATGTATATAATATATTTGTTACAAGGACATATTCATTCTTTAAAAAAATCATTGTATATAGATTTGAAAGAATTCAAATTATTCTGTAGGTAATATATAATAATAATAATAATAAACACTTCCTTGCACCCTGCGCAAGCGGCGAGTTTATTGCCATATGGCAATTTCTTCCAAACTAGCCAGAGAAGCAATATTAGTGCGAGAAATGAATTTAAATAAAATTTTCCTCTGCTGGGGATCGAACCCAGGTCGCCCGCACATGAACCAAACGGTTTACCAATTGTGCCACGGCGGTCGGCAGGATGTCTTATTTTATTGAGTGAGAAATAAAAACGTTATAGAACTTACAATGGATTCCTTTTCATTTACTGACTATTCACAAGAAATAACAATACATAACGCTATGATAGAGTTCCAAAGTTTAATTTGAAACTGGACCGTCCTTATCGAATGACAGTTGTTATACCGCCCTGCTATTGGACGACTTCCTATAGCAACAAGTCGCCACACTCTCTTTGGGTTATTGTAGCGAGATCGCTAATCCAGAGGGTTCCATGACCTACTCTTCGCTATGCATTTACGATGCTCACTTAGTGTTATATAATGGAGCCGTTTGCAGTCCAAACATGCGGAGAGGTTGGTGTTTGGTATCAACCCAAAGGTAACCATAAATTTGTATCCAAAGTTCAGTGATAAAAGACTTAAACTTTGCATTATGTAACGTGGATTACAGCAGGTACCATTTACATACCCTCCGATACAATTAAATTAATGTTCAAACTTTAATAAAAGAAACTTTTCAACCATTAAAAAGGTAGCCATTAATTGTTCGTTAAAAGTCGTTTCGAAATGTTTAACATTTAGTTGAAAACCATATATCAATATTATATCCCCTACCATTGTTGAAATATTCATTACGACACTCTATTTGGCAATTTTTGAACTATTAAAACATAATGTGATTTAGACGATACGTAATTTGGGATTTTTCAGTTTAAGAGGCTATAACATAATATTATCCCAGGTGGTTATGGCCATTTTTACATTAAAGATCAGTGGTTCTAAACATATTTGACTGCGAATTGTAATAACACAAAATGCCATAAAAATAATACAATAATAAATTATACCTATTTTCCAAAATGCCTCATCATAAATTATGCGATGTATAAAAAATTAAGTGCTAAACGAATAGGTACACACTGGAGTGAGATTAAATTGAAATTAGAGATAAAAATAAAAAAAGACAAAACAAGGTAACTCAACTATTGGTCACAGAAGTTCAATAATAGATACAGACACCATTATGCCATGTCCCAGCAGCATTCAATAATTTTGCAATATAAATGATTTATTTTCTTGTTGTATTTCTACGCTCCGCTTTGTTTGCTAGTTTTCTTTGCCAGTTCTTTCTAGCAAAACTAATTGAACTGACGGAAAAAAAAATGTTGCAAACCCCTTAACCAGATATTATATAAACACCAACCACCTCTTGTTTTTTCACACTTTGAAAATGGTCACTGGATGACCGAAACTAGTCAGTGTCATTAAATTAGTAGAACTGAAAACATTGGTTTTATTTTAACATACCGAATTTATGTATTATTTGAAATGGAGTTCTTACAAGAATTGTCCGCAGAAAAGTTAAAAAAAAGTGAATAAATGAATAAATAAATAAATAAGTGAATAAATAAATGCATAAATTAAAAAATAATAAGAAAAAATCTTATATACCCATATACAAAATGGTCTATTATATAAAAATAGTAAAATGTTAAAGGTTCAAGTATCTATATTTGTTTGAATAATGAAATAATATTATAAAAAAATGAATTAATAGGAACGGAAGGGAATGTAGGGATGGAAGGAAAAAAATACGGAATTAAAATTAGTGAATCTAGATAATAATGTTAAATAATAAAAATGAAACATACCGATGAACCATTTTTATAAATTTGGAGGTAAATAATTAAACGGGAAGGGTAACGTCTGCCGGGTTTTACTAGTAATTTATATAGCTATAGTTTTTATGAAATAAAATAAATGAATAAATAATATATTTCATAATTATTAATAGTATAACCTCAGAACAGGCCTTGCCTAGTCAGGTTATAAATTCAATTATATTTTTTTTTTGTTATATTGAATTTATTGTAGGTACTCTGTTTTTTATTTATTTATTTTAAGCAAACAAACATCAAACTATGTACATACATTACAAAAAAATACTTACAAAAAAATACTTAAATTGTAAACCAAAACAGTTGTCAGTTTTTACTCGTCTTGAAAAAGAAAATTATAATGGAAATAAATAAATAAAAAAAATCGACAGATGGATAATGAGGACCTTTAGCATTCCTGGATTGCCTATTTATTGTGATCTAAATTTATAATCTTGATTTACTTATATAGTTAGAATTATATAAAATTAAACAAGACAAATATTGTGTGTTTATCGCAGTGTAAATAAATTTTATACATACATACCATCACGCCATGTCCCTTGCGAGGTAGGCAGAGAGAACCGAACGCCACATTTTTCTATCCTGGCAAGCATCCATCGCCTCGTCCACATTCATGCATCGTCTCATACATGTTCGTCTATTGCTCACACTTCTAACATTTCCGTCTTTCAAAATTTCGTTCACATGGTCGTGCCATCCCTTTCTTGGGCGTCTCCGACCTCTCCATTCCATTCCTTTCCGCTCTGTATATTTTCTTCGTCAGGCGCTCCTCATTTATTCTCCCCATGTGACCAAACCATCTTAATGTGTTCACTTTCATTCTAGTAATGACATCTTTCTTCATCTTACATTCTTTCCTTATGTCCTCATTTCTTACCCGGTCATACATCGATCTATTACAAATCCTTCTTAACGATCTCATTTCAACTGCATTTATTCTACTTTCATGCGTCTTCTGCCATGTCCAGGTTTCACTTGCATACGTCAAGGTTGGCACTACGATGGCATTATGAATGGTAACTTTGGCATCCTTTGATATGTTGCGATCATTCACAATTGGTCTCAGTGCTCCATTCACTCTGTTTCCTGCCATAACTCTTCTTTCGATCTCTTTATCGAGTCGTCCGTTCCGTTGAAATATGCTTCCCAAATATACATATTCGTCGACATGCTCGAGCCATTCGTTCTCTACTCTTATTTTACACGCTGTTCTGCTTTCACTCTTTTCAAAGACCATTGTCTTTGATTTGCTGGCATTCATCTTAAGTCCATTCTCTATACATCCTTCATATATCATACTTATAAGATATTGTAACTCTTCCATACTTTCTGCTAATAGAACTTTATCGTCTGCATACATCAAATCTCGCACCATTATTGTACTCAATTTCAGACCCTTGCTTTCATCCTTAAGGGCTCTTATGCAGAAATCAATGTATAAGTAAAAGAGCCATGGAGATAGCACGCACCCTTGTCTAACGCCATTATTTATAGAGAACCACGTTGTCACTGTGTAGTTGACACGAACACATGCTTCGCTGTTTATTTATTTATTTATTTATTTATTATTTTCATCAACGGCTAAATAGCCTTTTACAAGTACATACAAAATAAACTAGTATAAACACGTTTAATACATACATACAATAATATATTAAAATAAAACAAAAAGAGATGTATAAATGTACGAAATATCTACCAGAACATTTTTTGCATATTATATCTAAACATTTTTAAGAAACAAATATCAAAAACAAAAAGAAACAAAAATAGCATATATAAATTATATACCTAGGTATAAAGTTAATTCAAAAGTGTCATTAAAAAAGAATGAAACATAAAAACAGTTGAAAAATAAGCCATGAAACTAAATATAAATTCAAAATAAAAGAGTAATTGATAAAATAATAATAACATCTTATAGGGAAATAAAATTGACATTTTGCATCAAGAAATATTGATGCAATAAGTTTCTATATTTTGTCAATAACAAGTAATAAATATCGCCTAGACCAGAGTATGCATTACCCAAATAATGAAGCCGTGCTATTGGCGAGTAATATTGTTGCGGTGTACGTGTGTTAGAATAGTAAAAAGGTACCGTTTGCCTGTTAGAACGATTTGGCGCATGGTATGTAATTTGTTCAATAAGAGCAGGGCTGTCAAAACTCGAATGTACCATTTTGTGTAATGTTATTAAATCAAAAATTATTCTACGGTCAGATAACTTTGTTAAATTAGTCCAATGCATAGTGAGATTATAATCCATTAGTTCTCTGGGTATGTTCATTTTAAAATTTATATACCTAAGGAATTTGCGTTGTACTTTTTCAATTAGTTGAACTTGATTATTATAATATGGTGACCAAATTGTTGAATTATATTCCAAAATGCTCCTTAAAAGTAATATTTTTATTTTTTTATTTTATATATTTCGGTAAACATACAGCAATACAAAACAAAAATCTTATACACATATAACCAAAAAATTAGCCAGCAAAGTTTACATAATATTACTATTAGCTCATGTATGTACATTAAAAAAGATAAATCATAAGAACTGAAACTAAAAGTGTAAAAGAAAAAATTGAATGAGTTATGCTTGATTAATGGGAAAAGGAAAATGAGGACAGTAAGGGGGGGGGGGGCGCACGCACTACGATAACGCTCGAAGTAAAGAGTTTGTAATGGAAGTCCTAAAATTTAAAAACGTATTATGAAACAAATCAATGTCGTTGAAACCGTTAAATGTATTACATGATTTGTATATAAAAGAGTTCTGAGCATAGTTGGTATCGCAGCCGGGAGGTCTGAAGGTATGGGCAGTTCTTGTAAGCCTTATTGGTACATGTACGGCCAGTTTACTCAACAAGAGGCTCGAATCTGCAATATTGTTTGTAATCTTATATAAGAACATCATGTCGGCCAGTGTGCGTCGGTTCTCTAAAGAAATTAGTCCATGATATTTAGCGGATTGGGTTGAGCTGTTGAATGCCTGTCTTTCTCGAAAATCTAAATGTTTGAGAAGTTTATTTTGTAGCTTCTCTATCCTATCTATATAAGTTGTGTATCGTGGGTTCCACACAACAGATGCGTATTCTAAACAGCTACGGACATAGGCATAATACAAAATCTTAATAGTTTTTGATGACTTAAAAGGTTTAGATACTCTTATGATAAAGTTCAATTGTTTGTATGCCTTTTCCATAATTTTATCTACGTGACTTTTGAAAGTCATTTTTGAATCGAGTAACACTCCAAGGTCTCTTATTTCATGCTTTCTGCCAAGCGTTTTATTATTGATAGAGTAGTTTTCCAGAACAACATACTTAGAACGAGTAAAAGTGATAATGTTGCATTTATCAGTATTCAAAAACAAACTGTTTTTGGAGCAATATTCATATAAGCGGTTTAGGTCGGATTGTAAAGCTAGTGAATCATTTTGTGTACATATTTTTTTAAAAAATTTAATATCATCCGCATATACTATAAAATTAGAAGAGGAAAAACAATTTGAGATATCGTTTATATATAATATAAAGAGAATAGGACCCAAATGAGAGCCCTGAGGCACTCCTGAACTGCACGTCCTAAATTCTGACCTAAAATTATTTATTGTCACTGCTTGTAGCCTGTGTTTGATGTATGAGGTTAACCATCTTAGTAAATTTCCATGTATACCATAAACTTCAAGTTTGTGTATTAATATATCATGATTAATCTTATCGAACGCTTTCGAAAAGTCTGTATAGATTGCGTCAACACGCCCACCTGCTTTCATGGACGACAGTATATATTCTGTATATTCTAACATGTTAGTTTCCACTGATCTCCCAGGGAAAAATCCATGTTGATTTGGTATAATGAATCGCTTAATTAAAGGTGTTATTTGCTCAACCACAATTCTTTCCATAAGTTTACTAAATATAGAGAGCTTAGAAATTGGTCTATAGTTTTTTATATCATGTTTATCGCCGGCCTTATAAATAGGCGTAACATAAGATCTCTTCCAATACGACGGAAAAACGCCTGTGTGGAAGGATAAATTGAAAAGATACGATAAAGGACTTGCCAGTTCAGAAGCACAGTTTCTTATGAATAAAGGTGGTATGCCATCTGGACCCGGGCCCTTACTCAAATCTAGGCTCTTCAAAACATCTGGTTCCGAGAACGTCACACCACTTATATCCACCTGAGCAAACAACGTCAGGCATATCGGGTGTATTGACCGTAAACGCCGATTGAAAGAAATCACTAAAGAGATTACATATAATATTGATATCACTAGTTGTTAAATTGTTATAGAACATGTCACGAGGGTATGCAGAGTGTGGTTTATTTGATTTTATGTAAGTGTGCAGTCGTTTTGGGTTAGAGGCGATAGAAATTTCTATTTGACTGACATAGTTTTCGAAACATTCAGCTTGGAGGATCTTTTGTCTAGAGCGTAGTAAAGAAAATTCGTCGTAATAAACTGGAGAACCTGTTTTTTTCCACTTCTTATGTGCCTTAAGTTTTTCTTTGATGACATTAATAAGAGGTTTAGTATACCATGATGGAAATCTATTAATACTTTGGATAAGCCTGGATGGTATAAATTTAGAAATGCATTCGTTCAGAATTCTGTGGAAATCGTTCGTGGATTGTTCAATATCGCTACTAAACAAAGAATTCCAATCAATGCCAGACAAAAACTGTTTAATAGGTGCATAATCTGCCTTATGAAAGAGTTTTACTAATCTAGGACAGTTTTTAATAAAAATTTCACTATCTACGGATAAAGTTATTAATAGGGGCTTGTGATGAATGTCCATGTGAATAAGTAGATCAGTACTCTCAGAAACACTACAAATAGTATTCGACAACACAAGGTCCAATATTCTACCATTTATATTTGTGATGCCATTGTACTGTTTTAAATCACCATAAGAAATGAAATCCGCAATGAGAGAACCGACACAGTCACTGAAATACGAAGGTGAAAAATAATTAAATTCATTGTTGTATATCCATGTTATATTGGATAAATTAAAATCACCTGTTATCACAAATGAGTCTTTGGAGTAGTAAATGATTTCTTTAGAAGTGTTTTCTAAAAAAGTGTTAAGTTGACTTCTATAATTTTCACCTTGCGGCAAGTAAACACAGCAAAGGTTTATACGCACCTTTTGGTTCGGATGTTGAATAGTTACCCAAATATCCTCGCTACAACAAGACAAATCAGTATTAAGCCTTGCTGACAAGCTAGACTTCACTGCAATGAGCACACCTCCACCAAGCCTTTGACCTGTTGCATCATAATCGCGGTCTCTACGAAAAACGTTATACCTATGGTCAAAAAGTTCATAATCATAAAAGTTTTTATTTAACCAAGTCTCTGTGAGACAAACTATGTCGTAATTATTATTCAGTACGTTGCTCTTGAATACATGTGTTTTCGTTCTGAGACCTCTAACATTCTGATAGTATATTGTAAGATTCATAGTAAGGTTGATATAATAGAAGAAATCAAAACTCCACGACAGGGTCCAAGTACGCGCGCATACGTGTAAAGGATATATGTGTGAGTGGGAAAACAAGCATCATAAAAACAAGTATAGTTAATAAAGTGGATAAGGTGAAAACATAGATTCATAAATAGAAGTAAATGAGAAAAAACAAGTAATACAAAACAAAAAGGATATGATACAACAATTAATGAGGGCATCTTCCTGGAGTCAGCAATGGGGAAGGCAAAAAGAAGTCACGATAACTTTCCAAGATCGGAAGCACGCTTAATTAGAATAGCGGGGGATTTTGAATTTTTTCTTACATATATGTTGCATCGTTTAACCCAGCAATACTGGTATTCTCTTGATTTAGCTAGTTCCTTTGCTCGCTTCAGAAGTCGCTTATTATTGACGGTCAGATGGTAGTTTAGGAAAATACGAGTATTAGATTCTCTCCCACCAAATCCCAAATCTTTAGTCAGAAGGCCGTTGGTTTTCTTTTTGACAGCTGAAATGAAATTGTCGACCATATCTCTATTCGTAAACTTCGCAATAATTTTGTTGCCCTTGACACCATCTGTATTCCAAGGTGTGACCCTCCGGCAGAAAATAATGTCGTGGGGATTCATAGTGACACTAAGTTTACTTGCCATGTCTTGAACAATATTCACAAGAGATTCATCATTAGTTTGCGGCACTCCCGATATTTCCAAATTATTTATTCTCTGATACTGTTCCTTTTCATTGCTTTCATCCGTAAGCACATCGATTCGCGTCCTCAATTCCACGACCTCACGCTCCAGAGTCTCCTCACGCTGCACTCCGCCGTTTTTGTAGAGGTCCTCCAGTCTAGTCTCAAGCATATCCATTCTCGCCTCACTCACGTCAAATCTTCTCTCCATCTCATCGATTAGGTTGAGCTTTGACTCGACAGCCCTAGATCTTTCAACCAGCGTGTCCATTACCGCCTTACTGGACAATGTATAACAAGCGAATACTATATGTATCTGTAAACTTTTTTGTGATACGTATTATAAACCCTAAGATCTTTACAGCTCTGTTTACTATGTTAGTAATATGACAAGTAAAAGAAAGTTTCGAATCAAAAATGACACCTAAATCGTTTATTTCATCTACTGAAGTTAATTGTATCAAGTCTATATCATAATCATAAACCAGGGGATTTTTTATTTTATAAAACCTTATTACTTGACACTTATTTGCATTGAGAGAAAGTTTGTTACACTGACACCATTCAAATATCTTGTTCAAATTTTCCTGCAATATAAGGCAATTATCATGACTTTTTATTCTTTTAAATATGTTTAAATCATCCGCAAATATTACATATTCTACCCCTGAAAATATATCGACAATATCATTTATAAATAATATAAACAAAACCGGTCCCAAATGAGAGCCCTGTGGTACACCACTTGTAGCTGTAAAAGCCACAGAGTGTACATCATTTAATTTTATAAATAGCTTTCTTTTAGATAAATAACTCTCGACCCATCTCAAAAAAATGCCCGTTACACCCATTTTCTCCAATTTATTTATTAATATACCATGACAAATCCTATCAAAGGCCTTACTGAAGTCAGTGTAGATAGAATCTACCTGACTTCTTTCAGCAAAAGCATTTACAAACGAACAAACAAACGACGTCAAAACCGAATATCCGATATCTGGTTCGATGAAGAATGCAGGGAGAAGAAGAAAAAGATGTGCAAAATAGAGAGAGCGTATAAACACCAGGTCTCAACTCTACAACGATCAGATTGGATTGAAGCGCAAACCGACTATAAGAACACACTTGCAGCCAAGAAGAACTTTTACTGGACAGATAAAATCCAACAAGAACGAGATAACCCTAGACAAATGTGGAAATCCATAAACACAGTTTTAGGAAATAAAAATAATGGATCTTCAACTACTACGGATATCTCTCCAGATGCCATCTCTGACTTTCTGCAAAACAAAATTTCGAAAATTCACTCTACAACTATTTCGCCATCTCCTACCTCTTATTCAACCAACATAAGAAATAGTTTTCTAAATTATTTCATTGAAACAAGTGAACAAGAAATCATCAAATTCATCAATTACTCACCCAACAAACATTGTTCCTTAGATCCGATACCAACATGGCTCTTGAAAAAATGCTCTGTTATAATAGCACCCTATCTCTGCAAACTGTTCAATTTATCATTGAGCTCTGGTGTAGTACCAACAAGTCTTAAAGAAGCAATAATAACCCCGATTCTAAAGAAGCCCGATTCTAAAGATGACATTAATAACTACAGACCCATATCCAACTTACCTTTTATCGCAAAATTACTAGAAAAAATTGTATGTACAAGACTAAATGACTTCATTGAGACAAACGGAATGTTTACCAAACTTCAATCTGCGTATAGAAAATATCATTCAACTGAGACTGGACTTCTTCGAATATTATCTGATACGATTCTAGCTACTGAAACCGGAAATCATGTTCTATTAGCATTTCTCGACATGAGTGCAGCTTTTGATACGATTGATCACACTATTCTCACTGAAAGACTCAAAACAACTTACGGTATGCGAGAAAACACATATAAATGGTTTCAATCTTATCTCACAGGACGACACCAAACTATCAAATTCAATTACCTACATAAAATCATCTCCCGCTTTTGTAAAATTCGGAGTTCCCCAGGGTTCCGTGCTAGGTCCGTTACTATTTATCTTATACACAAAAGACATTGACTACTCGCACACTGTTATGCGGACGACTGGCAGCTTTACTTTTATTGCACACCAGAAAATGCTCACCATCTAAAAACCACAATCTGTAAATGTATCGAAGATATCGGTGTTTGGATGTCAGCAAACAAACTTAAGCTAAACCCAACAAAGACAGAACTACTCTGGACAGCAACACGCAAACGAAGCCATTTAATAGACACTTCCCCACTAACTTTCGAAAATTCAGATATTCTTCCTAAATCCTGTGTTAAACTTCTTGGAGTCAAAATAGATTCAAATCTAAGCTTTTCAAACCAAATTAACACAGTTACTTCTTCTGCTTTCTTTCAACTAAGACATTTAAAGTCAATCCGAAGGAGTATCCCAATTGAAGCCATGAAATCTTTGGTAAGCGCCTTTGTTGTTTCCCGTTTGGATTATTGTAACGGTATATATGCGAATTTACCAAAGAAAGAAATTAATAAAATTCAGTCAGTTTTCAATGCTGCAGCCAGACTCATCACTGGAGCCTCCAAATTTTCTCACATCTCTCACCATCTTCGCAATCTACATTGGCTTAAAGTCCCCGAAAGAATTGAATATAAGCTCTGTCTCATAATCTTTAAAGCACTTCGTGGTATGGCTCCTACTTACCTCTCCGAACTGTGCATTCCGCTTTCAATAAATGACAGACAATCATCACTTCGTTCTGCCTCTTCATCCATGGTTGGGAAATTAGTTGAAATAAACAGGGTGCACACAACTAATTTCGGTGATCGTGCATTTGCTGTGGCAGGACCAAATGCATGGAATAAGCTCCCACACACCCTCAGACAAACCCTCAGACAAATCTTCGTTCAGAAAAAAACTCAAAACGCACCTTTTTCGCAAATCTTACCAGAGCCGAAATGATACAACGTAATCATTTTTTCAGCGCCCTTGAGGTGAGATATTCACAAAAACGGCGCTATATAAATTATCCAAATTTATATTTTATTATTACAATAAAATTTTCATATAACAACAGATTTGTTAAAGTAGATCTATTAGTAACAAAACCATGTTGAGATTTCGTAATTATAGAATTTATTTTATAATTTATTTTTTCCAGAACTATTTTCTCAAAAATTTTGGGAATCGTAGATTGTATACACACTGGTCTATAATTGGATATATCCATTCTATCGCTTTTTTTAAAAATTGGTATAATGAAGCTATTCTTCCATTCAGATGGAAAAATACCCGTTGATAATGACATATTAAAAATTAAATACAGAGGATAAGACAATATATGTGAACAATGTTTTAAAAAGGTAGGTGGTATTTTATCTGGACCAGGGTTCTTTCTTACGTCCAATTTTTCAATATGAGTAACAATATCATTGATGTCAATATGAATTTGCGATATTTGTAAATTATAAACAGACTCATAAAAAGGAACCTCTCCAGCATCAATTTCACTATCGTAAACACTCTTGAAAAAAGATGCAAAAAGGTTTGCAATATTTTCAACTTTGCTTTCATGTTTGCCGTTAAAATACATATTTACAGGTAAATCTAACTCAGTTCTTTTTAATGACTTTGAATAGTTCCAAAAAGTATTAACATTATTATTCCTTATAGAATTTTCAACACTTTTTAAATAATCTCCATAACAACGCTTAGATATATCATTGCACTGACGTCTAATGGCATTGAATTGAGTATAATCCAAGATGGATTTAGATTTTTTGAACTTTTTATGGATCTTCTTTTTTAATATTGTTAGATCAATCAAATCTTTGCTAAACCATCTTGGAAAGGTACTTTTTGTAAACTTAACATAAGGCACGAACCTATCAATTACATCATAGAGAATATCATAAAACATTTTCAAATTGTCATCAATATTACCACACTTTAGAAAAGACATATCGGTAGATTTCAAGCATTCATTCATTTTGAAAAAATCAGCCTTATTAAAATTAAAAAAAAGATTTTGTACATTTAATGTTGGGTACAGTATCCAAAAACATGCAAACGTTCAATGGAGGATGATAACTATCAACAGGTAATAATATTTCATTAGACGTACTTACAGAAACCGAGTTATAATTTGTGAGTATTAGATCAAGTATGCGGCCTAAATAATTTTTAATATCATTAAATTGAGTAAGATTGGTAAAATTTAACATGTTTACAACTTCTTTTTCGATTTGAGTTAATTGCAAATTGTGGACACCCATAACACCGGTGTCTTCACAATTCCAAATTATATTAGGCAGATTATAATCACCTGATAGTAACATTTTAACATTAGGATATTTCAACTGTAATAGTTCAATGTCTTCGAAATGTTTCTTGTAGATATTTAAATCCGACTTGGGTGGAATGTAAACACATCCTAATATAACTCTATTTTTACCAGTATTTAACATAACAAAAATGTGCTTCACATCACAATTATTAACACTTAAAGGCTTGGATACCAAATTATTTGCCACTGCTATCAAGACTCCTCCTCCTCTTCTTTTAGTATACGTAAGATCTTCATTCACTATATGATTTCTATCACGTCTGTAAACATTGAAATTTGACATTCCAAGTTCAGCATTCTTAATTTCGGGATGTTACCATGTTTCAGTGAACAACAAAACATCATATATTGTGGTAGTAAGCGCAATCCTTAGATTTTCCAATTTTGAACATAGGCCACGAACATTCTGATAATACATGGATATATTATTGTTTGAGTTTAGTTCATATAATCTGTTCTCATATAATGACGCGATTGCGCGTATCAGTTTGCTCTTCACTCCATACACTGCTAGTATATCCCATAATTTTTCTCTAACAACTTTATCATACGCCTTTTCCAGGTCTATGAAGGCACTGAAAAATTTTCAGAAAGTTTTCGTTCTGATTTTTATCCAGAACCTTTTCTGTGACCGTGCGCAGAGAAAAAAATTGGTCTTTACATCCTCTGCCGCCCACAAACGCACCATGGACATCCCATATTTTGCTTTCTGTAATCTTTCGCACTCTTTGATCCAGGATCCTTGCATACATCTTAACAACTGAGCTTAGCAAACTTATGGCTCTATAGTTTTTGCAGTCGAGCTTCGATCCTTTACCTTTATACAAAGGTACCAAGACTGCATTTCAGTCTGAGGGAGTGTGTCCTTCTTCCCAACATTTGTTGAAAAGAGAGTGACACCACTCCAACGTCTGTTCGCCGCCATATTTTCTATGTTCAGCTGATACACTGTCATACCCGGCAGCTTTCCCCGCTTTCGCGTGTTTTACTGCTTCAAACACTTCTTCTTGCGTTATTTCATCCTTATCACTTTCGCTTACTTGCCATGTTCTCTGACTTACGTCCCCACTTACTCCGCTATCATACAGTTCCTTGAAATATTCTTTCCATCGTTCTTTCACGCCTTCTTCGTCCATTATTATTTTTCCATCTTTATCATTTATTCCTCTCGAAGCTTTCACAGTTCCATTTTTTTTTCGCTACGCCTTTCCAGAACATTTTCATGTTTCCAGGAAAGTCATTGGCTATTTTCAGGCTTTCTTTCTCTTTTATACCATCTTTTTCCCTTTTACTGTGTCTTTGACTACTTTCTTACATACTTTATAATTCTCTTTTGCTCTTTCTTCATTATTCGATCCTTTCGCGGCTACTAATGCCATCCATGCTTTCTTCTTTTCACCCACAACTATCTTAACTCTCTCATTCTACCATGCATCGCCTTTCATTCCACCTCTTTTAGCAATACCACATACATTTTTCGCTGTCTTACATACGGTCTCTTTCAGTGTCGTCCATGCTTCCTCGATATTTTCACTCCTGTGTATTGCTCTAAGAAGTTCACTTTCCATATCTTTCGCATATTGTTTTCTTACACTCACACCTCGCAGCCTTTCTACTTTGGTTCGCTTCGGTGGCTCATTTCGGTGGGTTTTAGAGCGCCAGCCAGTAAACAGAACAATTCATGATATCAACAAGTAGTGATCTGTCTCCAGATCCGCGCCCCTGTACACTCTAGTGTCCACTATCGCTTTCCTTAGTGCGGCGTCAACACATACATAGTCTAATATCGACCTTTCATTCCCCCTTTCCCATGTATACTGGTGAACTCTTTTGTGGCTGAATACTGAATTCTCCACAAATAAATTCCCTTCCGTACACGCTTCCAGAAGTCTCTTACCATTGTCATTCACTATGCTATCACCGTGGGGTCCAAGTACAGACTCATAATCTTTCCTACGGACTCCTACCCATCCATTTAGATCTCCAGCCAGAATCACTCTTTCACTATCTTTTTTCTTATTTATTATTTCGGTCACACTGTTCCAAAAGTCATCCTTATCACTTCCACTGTCGGAGTTCCCATATCCTACTATTAGGAATACTATTATCCTACTATTTGGATATTCCAGACTCCCACTCTACATTCGGTTCTCCTCTTTTCGCCTACCCCCTGGACCGTAACATGACGAGTGGCGGGCTTCATCGATATTATTTCATGAAAAAAAATTGTTTTGTTGATTTTTATATCTTTATTTATAAAAAAATAATGTTTGTAAGTAATCAAGTAGGTATGTAAAGAAGTAATTAGGTATGTGAACTATGCGCTCCTAAACCGTTCATTCCATTGCAATAAAACTTTAATGAAATGTCGAGCGTACATATACCCGTGAAAGTTCTTGAATTTAACTTTGGTTCATCTTCTTCCTCGTCGTGTATTTTTGATCTGTGAAAGAGGTCCAACTGTCTTTTCATCTCTTCGCAGGTGTTCCAGGTAGCTTTTTGTTGTTGGATATTTTTGTTTTTACAAGTTTGACACTTCTACTGTCGTCGATATAGGAATATGAACATAAATATCATTCTACTTTTCCCTAAAAAAGATGAAAGAGACGGGAGGAACTCAAGGGAGGTAGGAGGCACTGTAGGGACGAAAGGATTCCTACTGAAGGGACAGGAAGTACAGAATGGCCTGGCGAGACGGGAGGAACTGAAGGGACAGAAGGGAATGAAGGGACGGGAGGGACGGTAGGGACGGGAGAGACGGGAGGAACGGGAAGGAGGGACGGGAGGGTCGGGAGGGACGGGGGGGGACGGGAGGGGGAAGAGTAACGGTCGAAACGGGAGGAACGGGAGGGAGGGACGGGAAGGGACGGGGGAGGACGGCAGAGACCGGGGGGGACGGGAAGGACGGGAGGGGGGGAGGAACGGGAGTGAGGGACGGGGATGGACGGGGGAGGAAGGCTGGGTCGGGGAGGGAGGGGAAGGACGGGAGGGACGGGGCGGACGGGGGGGACGGGAGGGACGGGATGGACGGGAGGGATGAGAGGGACGGAAGGGCCGGGAGGGAGGGGGTGACGGGAGGGACTGTAGGGACGGGAGGGTAAAAAGGGACGGAATTAAAATTAGAAATTATAGATTACATATAGATCGACCATTTATAATCATCCACAAGCAAAACGAAGATTTTCGGGTTTCGCTAGTGAAAAATAAAACGATGTTACCAAACCGGTTGGATCCGACTGAATTGAAATTGGTGCTGGACGTTGCTATATTTTTACTTTGATTCCATTTTCTAAGTTCAATGTTATAACTCAAAAGTTGTTATAGTGAAATTTTATACTATTAATCGTTTAATTTTTGACGTGAATAAAATTTCATTTTAATAAAAAATTATTGCTTTATATTTTTACACAACACTTCCATACGATATCGTTGATTCTTCATCAATCTGAAAATTAATAGGGAATGAAGTTAGGTTTGGTTAGTTTACATGTAGGAGGTGCATATTTCAAAAATAATTTAGATACCTATCTATCAAGGAAAAAATAGTAAAACTTCTCGGGAAACAGACTAGTTATTTAACACGAATCCAATTACCTACAATTTGCCACATTTTCACCGATCTATACTGTAAACACAATTAAAAACACTGGTCTTTACTGGGATTCGAACCCGGGAGCTTTGCTTTAGAACTTATATATCCAACCAACTGAGCCACGGAGGCCGATCAATGTTTTAGCTAACCGAACTTATAAACTTATTTCTTGTACAGAAAATTAAAATTTTAATACAAAAAATATAGCGCCGTTTTATGATAATAAGATTTTTCCAACATCTCAATAGTGATGTAGTTGGGATATTTTAGAAGAACCAGGAACTCGAGGCACCTACAGGGCTTACGACCTGTCATAGACTGGTTTACGTGATCACTTTATGCGCTTGCGCAACGTTCACCAATTATGCCTTCTTATTGAGTTCCCTTATCAATGTAATTTATGAAAGTTCTATATATTTGAATAGTGTATAACATTTCACCTGAAAATAAGGGACTATGCTATTGCCATCTATGGAGTAACGGAAAAGCCTTTTTGTAACGGGAACTATTGAGAAATTGAGAAATTAATTTGTTTGTAAACAATGAAAGCAACAGTCCTTATAAATGAGATGACGGTGTCATGCACAGATGTCACCCCTGAACTGCGCCAGGGTTGAAGGAAGTTCTTGCTCTATTGCTGACCCTTCGAAACAACATACAAGTTTTAAGTAATCTGATGACGATATTGTGTACCAAATAATATCAAAAGGCAATCGTGGCTCAGTTGGTTTGGTATATGACTGCTGATCCAAAGGTAGGTACTGGGTTTGATTCCCTCTGAACACACAGTCTAGTTGTGTTTTCAGTCTGGATATGTGAGACGATTAATGTCGTAAGTCTCCAGAATGTGGCATATTTAATTACCTACACTTATTTTTTATTTTATTTTTAGAAATCATTGCGATACTATATTTAAACATCATTCAGTTAAAATTTGAATAAAAATGAATTAGTAACACTGTATAATATTTGTTTTTATTATTTCTATTAATTTGGAGACTTGTTAACAATTCAACATAATATTATGGTGCTACATTGTAATTTTATTTTAACATGCAGCAGCTCTGTTAAAAGAAGAGAATAACTCACATTCGAATGACTTATTTTTAAGCTAAACATGTCCATTTTTTAGTTATTTTATGCTTTAAATTTAAATATAGCTTGTATTTTAGTTGGAATACTACAGAAGTTCACCATTTGCAATTTTGTGTAACATGAATAGATCAGTGAACTCTCTTCTCCTGTACAAAACAGACTATGTAGAGTCTCTGGTATGACGTTAATTCGTTGTGTAGTCCAATGCGAAATGCAAGAGTTTTAAGGTTTATTTTAAACTTTTTCTATTCTGGATTTATATACATATGTTGTAGTGGGGTGGCCAGAAAATTGATCTGTACTCAACGATGCTGAGTACCAATATCTTGTATAGTTCACTTAGTTGATATCGACTGGGTAGAATATATTTATTTTTTCTTAATACATATTTTTTTTAACAAATGAAAATTTTACAGCTAATACTGAACAATTTATTAAAAACTTGGTAAATTTTATGTTTGCGGCATTTAAATCTGATTTTGTAGTTATTTCAATGAACCTCATTCTTTGGGGCATGACACTAGACTTAAGTGCACTTTACACGAACACAATTTTCAACGGGTTTTAGGTTTTCGACGGGATTTTCAACGCGATGGGCAAAAAAATAGAACGTGTTCTATTTTCAACGCGATTTTCATCCTTTTTGGTAAAACAGAAATCTGTAAAATTAATCGCTGTCGTCTTTACCGATGGTTACCGACGAGTCAAAATGGCTGCCGTTTGCGGTGACTTTTACGTGTGACATTCGCTCGCGATGTATTTTGTTTATTTGGAAAGTGTCGAAACTTTCGATATACTATTAATTATTATATAATTTTTCGATATACATTTATTTATGTATATTAAAAAATTGCACATATAATTGTGTAAACTGTGTAAAGTACTGTAAAGCGATGCTCGGAGTTACCTATATTTGGATGGTGTTTTAAGCGTTGCGTGTAAAGCGATGTTTGGAGTAACCTGTATTTCGGATACTATTTTAAGCGTTGGAAACCGGGTCGCGTTGAAAATAGTGTCCGTCTAAAGTGCACTTTTGTGTTGTTTTATATTTTTATTATGAACAATTGACAACTGACATGAAGTTAGCAGGAAGCGGCCAGCCAAGATGGTGGTTGTCTGTGTTGTCAATATTAAATATATACACCATATATCACATCCCCACCCTTAGCTGGTCACCCCCAACCCTTACAAATCTTTACTTATAACTAGTTTATCATAATACACGAGTATATCATACCCCCCACCTTCCAGGGATTTTGACAGTTCTACCATACCTAGTTACATATGGTTCATGTTCTCTCCCACATTTTTTACATAAATATTTCTTATACCTATTTTTAGAGTAGTACTTATCTTTAAAATTATTGGTTGCAAACACTTCTTCTGTCACGATGTCATTATTATTACCCGTAATAAATTGATTTTGTGTTTCGCTCAATTCGGCTATCAAGGCCCTTTTTATGATGTCATTTAAACTCTCTTCCGTTGTTTTTAACAATTCTTGTCTTGTATTTGTGTTCTTCATGCCTGTTATTAGTTGATTTTTAATCATTATTTCACTATAACTTTCATCACATTTTACACATTGAAAGTAACATTTATTTGCTTGATGTTTTAATTCAATTACATAATCCTTTAAAGCTTGATTCGTTTTTTGTTCCAATTTATTAAATTTGTATATTTCAATTGTTGTATTTTTAATTGGTTCACAATATTCATCAAAGAATGTTATTACTTCTTCAAATGTTGCGGTCTCTTTATTGTCAAAATTTTCGTAGATTGATAATCCCTTGTTGCTTAAGAAAATCGCCATTTTTTGTTCATCTTTGCATTTGACATTTTCTGGCAAATTAAGTCGTATATTTATCCTTCTTTTGAAGATTTGCCACCTATTTTTTAAGTTGTCCTCTTCGAAACTAAATAGATTTCTTGTATCCATTTTGTATATTAATATTATTTAGTAGTTCACTACTATTTTATTCGTTTATTTCACCCGGGGCACCATGTGTTGTTTTATATTTTTATTATGAACAATTGACAACTGACATGAAGTTAGCAGGAAGCGGCCAGCCAAGATGGTGGTTGTCTGTGTTGCCAATATTAAATATATACACCATATATCACAACTTTACAGTCTTACTAATAAGGTTACACGACCCTTTAACACCCGTGTAGGCAAAAACGTTACTATCTAATAAATGGTGTGTAGCAGATCAGTTAGTTAACGACTGTGTATCTCTCATACTAATTTTAAACAACGCTTGTACGCCTGTTTTATATAGTGTTGCGGTGTTCTACGACAACTGACATCTATCATAAATCAAATTTGATTTTGATCTTATGTTTATATTGTTATATTTTGGAATATGACGAAAGATCTTTATATTTTATTATCGATATTTGTGCATTTAAGGAGCGAAAATTTATTAAAAAATTAGCTCCTTAATAATACCTACAAACGTGTCTGCGTGGTTATTCGTATGATTTAATTATTCATTATATTTTCCATATTATTATTGTAAAATGTGAAAAATATATAAAAATATATAGTACGACAACAGTCAAAATTAGAATGGCGGATGGCAGCTGGGGGCTCTGCGCAAGCGCGGGTGCGAAAATACAACGTCGGATTAATTTATGTTTAAGTATGTTACAACTACTCAGTCGTTATACAGCGTTTATTAGTATGGTTTTTAAGGAATTGCTACACAGGGTTTACACGGTATGTAACTAAAACAGTGGTCAACGGTTTTTTGCTAGTACCTAATACTAATACTGTTAGTTATAGAATGTAGGTATACTTACACTGCTAGAAGAAGGTTTTGAAAAAGTTGTCGAGGTAATTTGAGCCCCTCCTTCAAAGTTGATGTAAGTAATGCGATGATATGGAATTCGGTGAAAAAATTTGAAGTAGAATTCATCGAATATGTTTATCTGTAATCAATCGATATGCTTTTTGTAAACAGTGTGTTTCTATGGAATATACCTATACAAAAACATTCTTAGAACTTTGTATCCAAATTTGTATGGCATTTTAATTTGTGATTCTGGGCTATAGGTATAGCTAACCGACAAAATGGTTGTACCAAAGTTGAGGATTGTCGCCTCCTTCAGCCACCGGAAGAGCTCATGCTCATAAAATAAACTTATAAAATGGATCAAAACTGTGAGTCATAATCCCCATTGTGCCATTTAATGTAATTTTTATTTTTCATAAAACAGTCAAAACAGATACAAACTGCATCCTTTAATAAGATATTGGAAATTAATCTGTTAATACTTCATCAATAATACAAATCATTATCCAACAATCAACATCACTGATTACAATATTAAGATGAATTGCTTCAAATGCCAACAAACTGTCACCTGTACCACGAGCAAAAAAATAATACATTATGAGTGACCTTGTGACCTTGAGAATACTATACGAAATTAAGTTAATTGATATTCTGTACTAATTTTTGTTTCATAAATTGTTGGTTAAAAATTATTATAATATTTTTAATATTCTCGGAATAAACTTAATGGTTCATTTTTAACAAAACACAAACGTCTTTGTTATAACTGATATTTGAATATATTTATTCGACCGGTTTCGAAGCGTACCGCTCCCTCGTCAGGACGGACGTCAAATAAATATGTAAAAAATTCTTGTACCGTCAACCAAATGATAACGAAAAAACATTCAGTGGAATATTATGTATTTATTAATTAGTTGCATGTAATACATAAGATCCAACTGTCGATGGCGATAGTATGTATAATTGAAGAATACGTACCAAGATATTAACACAACACAAATAAATAAATATTTTAAGATATTTTGTTTCTATATAAAACATGTAGGTATGTACCTATGCCAGGATAGGATAGCATGGAGGTCAGTCTGTTTTTTCTACCCAGAATATATAAACAGCATGATCCTTGTTGCATGATGGAGTGAGTTATTGTGTAGTGTATACTGCCTTACAAATTGTATGAAACGATGTCATCACTAAATTCAAATTTTATAAAAATTGTTAGTAAAATTGTTTGAGCTGTACTACTATAATATGTCCAATTCTGATTCGTTTCAGATTACGAAGACGTCTAAAATATCGGGCAACCGTGGATAAAAGGATTTTATCCGCGCGGTGTGACGTAATGAGTCTCGTATAAATGCAGTCAACTTTTTGACATTTCTCATATACTAAAATTCCGTATAAAAATTTTTGTCGAATCTGAATAGGGCCTAATGTACATATTTTTATAGAAACGAGGAAAAACTTTGATACGCGAATAAAAAATGTTTAAAGAATAATAACTTGAATGTGCAGTTATAGAAAATAGTCATAGTTTTGAGAGTAGTACTAGGTCACATGCAGGGTCACAGATGGGATAGTATATTCTGAAATTTTAGGCTCTGTATATTGAGCGGATCAAAAGTTATAAAGGGAGGGGGGACACACAGACACACTCAATGTTCTATTGGAAATTTTGAGTTCATCCATATATAGAACATATATGCTATGAAGCCTCTGTGTTTTTGACTTTATAGTTGAAAAATAACATGAATAATATAGACTTGTCCAAACGAATCTCGCGTATCATCGCTTGATACTATTTCTATATGTTAAGTGAAATAAATTCTCTTGAACACATCGACAATTGGAAATTCAAATTTTAACAAATAGTCCGCTCATTAATAAATTCCCTCTACAGAAATTGATCCCGCTCCCGTTACTTTCTCCCTCAACCCCCTATTTCAACCATGCACTAACAGCTCCACCGGTAGAAACATACACGTAGACAGTTCGTTAGCTGACGAGGAAGCGGTACGCTTCGAAAGCGGTCGAATAGAAAAAACTCAACTAGTGGTTGAAAAAGTCTTCACCTTCCTTTTCATTGGTCCGAAGTTCTGTTTCTACCGCTATTCTGTCTCCTGTGATGTGGAACGCCAGCTGTTTTGCTATCACTTTGGAAACCTATTCCTGGTGGTCTTCTTCTAGCTGGGTTGGTTCTCCTGGAGAGCGAAACGTGATAGTCTATTTTCATCCTTTCTGTTCTCCTTCCATTTAAGAAACAAAGAAGCTAAAAGAAAGCTTAAAATTGATTGGCAGGGCGTTGAATTGGAGAACTGCGCAGAACCAAAATATCTGGGGGTTAAACTGGATCGAACCCTCTCCTATAGAACCCATTGCACAGATACACAGAAAAAGGTGGCTGCTAGGAACAACATTATACGGAACCTGGTTGCTTCAAAATGGGGAGCAAGTCCCGACGTGCTCAGAACATCCACGATAGCACTGTCGTACTCCGCTGGCGAGTATGCTTGCCCTGTTTGGTGGCAATCAACGCACGCAAAAAAAAGTGGACACTTCCCTAAATGAGGCAAATAGACTCATAACAGGATGCCTTAAACCAACACCCTCAAACAAAATATATGCTCTCAGCGGAATTGCCCCACCAAATATTCGGCGGGAGGTGATAGCACAGGCGGAGAGAAGTAAGCAAATCACTGACCAGAGACATATGCTATATGGACACCAACCACCAATTAGTCGCCTCAAGTCCAGGAGGAGCTTCCTAAATGCAACCAACCCCTTGACAGACACACCCGAGAATGCGAGAAAACGTCTATGGAGGGACTCAGCAAGGGAATCGCAAGGGACTATATTCAACACTCCAATGGAAACCCTACCACCAGGCCATGACCTCCCATGGCCAATATGGAAAACGTTAAACAGGATTAGGACTGGGGTAGGCCGCACAAAGAAGACCCTACAGAGATGGGGAATTATTGAGGACTCGATGTGTGAGTGTGGGCAGGAGCAGAACACCGAGCATCTCCTCGCATGTCCATTGATTCCCGAACAGTGTGACTGGAGAGATTTTGCGGAGCGAGCCCGCCTCGAGGACAAAGTAGTTGGAGTTGTGGCATTTTGGGAGCGAAGGGGGCTGTAGTCTGACCGACACGATAAGAAGAAGATCCTTTCTGTTAACATGTGAGCTCCGATATCGCCTCCGCTGTCTTCCTCATCTGACGATGTCTTCCGTACTACACTTTTTTCTTATTTCAGTATTCCGAATTCAGTCTCTTAGAGTATTTCCGGTTATACATCTCAATGTACTCATCTCTGATGTTCTCAGAAGAGATTTTTGTTCTCGTTGTGTCTGCTCTGGTCTCTACTCCGTAGGTGGCAATGGGCCTTACACATGTTTTATATATTCGGACTTTGCTTTCGACATTCATATGCTTATTTCTCCACATACTTCCCTTTAGGCATCCTGATATTGCATCAGCTGCATTATCAGGATAAAAAAGTCATTTCAGCAATGAAGTTCACCATCATTTCTGAATGTAGTGCTTTTTGTGTGTGACGAGACTGGTTTGTGAGAATACAGTTCATTTTACAAGGTAACATTATGCCATTGTGATCATACAACATATGTATGTAAAGATAAATAAATTGAATATGAAACTTACGATAATGCCATCAGATTGAACAGTGAATTCCATTTGAAACGATTGGTCAAGTGTTATAGGAACGCCAATTTGCGTTTCTTCATTTCCCCAAACTTTATTTTGTAAATCATTCATTACAACACATTTGGTGTCGAAGCGAAAACTGATGTGCAAAGCTATATCAGTATTCTTTGAATCACAAGCAAAGTTTATAAGAAACCTGAAAAGGGAGATTAATTACATAGATTAATTAACATATTTTTAAAGAATGGATATTAGATTACAAGGGCGGTGGCAGAACGGTTAGCGCGCTTGGTTAGTGATCCAGTAGGCACGAATTCGAATCCTGCCACAGTCGATTTCGGTCACCATTATAAAATATACATTCTCTAAACTAAGCATGAATTCTTGTGCTATATTATGTGAACAAAAGTCGTGTTCTTGCCCATCTGAACCCATTTTCAATATTTTATAGGTTTTTTTTTTCAAATGTGATCTTTGATAATTTTGTCAATGTTTTGATATTGTCAAACTCCATTTTAAATCAAATTCACAGATTTTTGTTCCACATAGATTTTTTTGTAAGACGACTGTTTCGGCTGACCTTGCTTTTATCTGATAAAAGAGACTTCCAATTAATATTAAAACCCTGCTGTTGGCGGTAGGCTCCCCCATCCCTCTGTGTCTACTCGTGTTGACGATTCTGTAGAGCTTCACCCTAACATTAAATACACCTTCGACACGGCTGTGCTACATATTTATGGAAAAGTCGCAGTCACCTACCCCACTCCAAACAGATATCAGATATTCTTGTTACGAAGTTTTTATAATCAGAGTTGGATTTGAGTGTTTCCATATCATGGATGAAACTTTTGACCCTTGCGCACTCCAGTTATTTTTTGTATATGGTAGGTATTTGAAACATTTCAACCATTCCTTTAAAATTAAATTATATGTTATGAACTCAATTTATAGGGGGTCCTACTACTTCATTTTGTGTAAATGACATCTTATTTGATTATCAGTGTTGACTAATTTAACTTACCTATTAGTATTTGGTAAAACCTTTCCTCCTATCTTAATAACTGTACCAGGAACTAGACCAAAAGGAATAACGACTTGAATCGGCTTAATCTGAAAATTATTTTGGATTTATTAAACCATCAGTGTATCGGTGAATATTATTCAGGCGACGTTCCGAGATAAATACAATTCAATCTCTTTTTTACCAAAAAACAAAATATTCCTTTGACTGCAGTAGTAGATGGTTTTGGATTCTCAATGGATGAAGATTATTCAAGCCTTGTTTTTTCACCATCCAATCTAACCCCATTGCAAAATTTTTCCAACACAATAATTTATTTTTTTAAGTCTGTTGCTTAGTAAAAACAAAGAAATAAGATTTATGGTAAAATGTTAGATTTGATATGGAAAAAAAAAATATATCTAAATAAAATATAGGTACATAGATAAATTATGAAATCTTAGGTATAAGACAGAATTTTTCTCTCTTCCTATACCTGCACTGATACAAACATCAATTGATATTTTGTGAATATATGTGTTTAACAGAACTCACCTCTTTTTCAGTGTCAAAAATCAGTTCTTTTATAACTGCATCTCGTTCAATGACCAAATGTGAAATTCTACTGTGCGGTAAGTACATGGGATATTTTGTGAAAAACTTGTCGTTCAAATATACCTGAAAATATTAATTCCAATTATCTGATTTTCCACCGCAAACTGAAGACAGTTCTATTTACTAATTCCACAGAACACTCGAGAAACAACCACGATTAAAGATAAACGTTACATTGTAAGCTATTCTGTCATTGACAGAAAACATAACCAACCAACTACGACAATTGGAAATGTTTCGTAAGAATGAGACAAAACTACTATTAAAAGCAGTCATCGGATCTTGGATTGATCACTACAACGGTATTCAACCTAAATTTTCTATGCATCAGCCAACACGGATCTTAATCACCTCTTGTAGAGAAACAGGCTTAGATCCAGGAAGCCTCCACTCTGAACAGCTTCTAACTTATCCATACAAAACAATGTATACAACACTATGGAGGCATGGATAATCGAGTGGAAAAAAATTGCTGGTGACTATTTATTAAACTACCTGCCCTGCATCAAGAAGATGCCGCCTGGCTTCGACCAGCCGAGGAGGATCTGGTCAGCACTTAACAGAATCCGAACTGATCATAGAAGGTGTGCTGATTTTGCCTTTAAATGTGGATGGTGAGAGTCTTCTAGATGTCATTGCGGAGCTGACAAACAGACAATCGAACATATAGTGGCGGAGTGTGTGAGCAGCCTGTATGGTGGTGACCAAACAAACTTTTTCGCACTCACAAACGAAACAATAAATTACATCAAGAACCTGGACATCTATATTTGACAAGCAGGAAACTTAACCCTACGCAAAATTAACTTTCTTTAAGAATAGCAAATTCTATATTTTTACTCTATTTGTGATATATGCGGCCAAACGCTAAATAAATATGCATCAGCTCGATATAATATATCACATAATATAATATTTAATAAATCGGCAAGGATTATCCGCCATTCTATTCATTTTAATTATAAAATCACATTAAAAAATTAATTATTCTTACAACAACGTCATCCTCTTTGAATACAATTTTCATAGTAAATTGTTCTCCTTTATGAATAACTATAGGTTCTACGCGACGATCGCTATTCCACATGTTACTCCTATAACTGTGTACTATCACTTGGTTTTCTTCATATCGGAAGTCAACATGTAAAGCAATATCATCTTCCAAGATCATATTACCTCCACACACAAGGTTGACGATCCACCTGGAAATTTTATATCATTATTTACTATTGTCTATTGTCCACCTTTTTCAAAATTCAAATATTTAATAATTGCAGTTAAATTGACAATATCAATGCCAAGCAGAGTATCAAGCTTTATGTAAGAAAGGAATATTTATAATAGTTAGTTCATTTAATTTTTTCTATCAGAGCATTCAAGACTTTTTGTCAAAAATACGGTGAACTAATATCTTCACTTTTAGTGCAAGACGAACCTACTGCTCCCTTATAATCTGCTCTCTTTGGCACTCTAAGTGCAGTGTCTGCAAGGTTTTAGAGTTCTCCAGACTCTTCTTACGTTCTTATGTGTTATTTCAGAGTTTTGCAAGGGGCCGTTTTTAGTCCCCATAAGCAGAACGGGTGGTGGTGGGAAGAACAGTTAGTTCATTTATGTTGTGACGGTAGATGGTTTATTCCAGCATTTCGTCAGAAGAGTTCAAAGATTATTGGACAAGGTACCTACGTAATAGAATGGAGAGTATTAGATTTTTTATTATCATCAAAATGGCGAATATTGTTGGAAAGTTGCATCTTGGCATGTGGTTCATTTGTTATTATGGAGACATTTAAATAAAATTAGTAGAAGAAATGTCTCAAGTTGTATAAAGTTTTTAACAAAAAAGCAAAAATGTCATTTGAAAAATCACATCGGATTTATCTGATAGCAAATAGTGAGATTTTATCAATTTCTTCTCTTCCAATAACTTATTAATAGCTCGTCTGTCTCGTTGATCTGATGTTCTTACCACACTTGCCATCCTCATATACCTTACTGTTTTAAGCTATTTTTTTCTAGTTTAAAGAACAATCAGCCATACTATTTTTAATATCCTTTGTGATGATGATGCATTGTCTCAATCTATAAGAATCTTCTTCTTATTTTTCTCAGCAAATGTCAAACATGATGGTAGGGTCTGCACAATGCGTCTTGCTTAGCATATCCTGCCTCACCAATTCTTTCCATCTGCACTGTGGTCTCCCTCTGGTTCTTTTTCCCGGCACATAAGTTTTGGGATACGTTCCCTATGTATTCATGTGATCGTCTACAAACATGTCCGTACTATCTCAGTCTGTTTTCTAGGAGTTCCTGGGATATATAGCGCACTTCTTGGCTCCCTCGATTTGGCAGTTACTTATTTTATCTAGCCTAGTCAATAAAGAGAATATAAAGAAAAACTATCAGCTTTATTTGATAATTCGATTTTGATGGTTTTCAATCTGTAGAATTTTTGTATTTAATACGGGTAAATATGAAAACATATTATTACATTTACAGTGATATTTACTACCGAAGACAGTGTCATCTTAAAATTTGTATTATTTCCTCAAATTATCAAATAATTTTTGTACAATATTCCTTCTGCGTTCTATTTTCCTACCTTCTCTCGTTGCTAAGACTTGAAATGAAATGAAATTATGTATTTTCCATTGTTTACATATTATATACTTAGATTGCAATAGCAATAAAGTTTCTGTATTTAAAAAGACTTATTATAATCTTTCTATGTACAATTGTTCCTATTTGGAAGTTTATTGCGTCACTGGACGAGTCTATTCTGAGGCAGTATATTTTCAATTTGGTCTTAAGTTACATGTTATTAAATGCAAAATAATTAACAAAAATAATTTAATATAAAAATATACAGTGACCTCTAAATTATTTGAACCTATAAATGTGTAGTGCAAATGATGAATGATACCGAGTTATGGTGGAGATTCTCAGGTCATAAAGGAAGAGAGTAGTGAACTATATTAGGATGTTTAACATGATATGAGCAGATTGTATCCTGCCATTATTATTCAGCCAGTATGTTACCATTTTTTTGAAGTTTTTCCATCGCGTGAGATATTGTGAACTATGTCAGGTAATATTTTATTGCAAAGTATGGGTAAGGGTGTCGCTGGGCAAAAGTCGTCCTTATTAGTAAGGGTATTCTCTGTTTGCTTTACTTGCTTATTTACTATTGCATTTTGTCTAAAACAAATTAAATAAATAAATCAATACCTGTTAGCTGCAATTGGGATAAATGCATTCAATGTAATTGTTCTACCAATAAATACACCACCAGGAATTAGATATCGTTTGGTCAAATACTGAAAAGAAACGAAATACGAAATGAGATATATTATTATACATATTTTATGTATTCTATTTCATACAAAAAATAAATTATTAAGTATTTTAATTGTATATTTAGTGATGTTTCATATTATATGTAGGTAGGTACTAGTGATCGTGCAAAGGTCAAACAAAATTCGACACATTCAAAATTTCAATTAAAAATTCTTTAATTAGATTTAACTTTGTGATCATCATTTCTTGATAAAATTCCATTTAAATTAATTTATATTTTTAATAAATAAAAATAAAAAACTTGTTTAGAATCAATTCCACTATTTATTTAAGGACTACAACCTACAACCGGTTTCGTGCTAAGCACATTTTCAAGTAGTAGCTAAGCACATTTTCAAGTAGTAGCTTTCGTGCTAAGCACATTTTCAAGTAGTAGCTTTCGTGCTAAGCACATTTTCAAGTAGTAGCTAAGCACATTTTTAAGTAGTAGCTAAGCACATTTTCAAGTAGTAGCTAAGCACATTTTCAAGTAGTAGCTTTCGAGCTAAGCACATTTTCAAGTAGTAGCTAAGCACATTTTCAAGTAGTACTAAGTACATTTTCAGGTAGTCATTTTCAAGTAGTATTTATTAAAAATACAAATGAATCAAAATGCTTTAAATTTTTAAAGATCTATGATTAAAAATCTTCATGCTAACAAGTGATACACAGTTTTCTTTTCATACATTGCAACGTTTAAGAACTATTTATATTATTTCAGAGTAAAGAACTAGTAATATATGTATAATTATATTTCAAACCTTGTTTTTATTATCAACTTCCATTGTGAAGCTAGTCTCATTTCTCAATTTTCTATATTGTACAGAAACCAGTGAATTTCCGTTAAATGAAGTGTCCAACGCATCATTCGTTATTGCAATCTAAACAAAGTCCCAAATATAGAATTATAACAAAACAATAATAATAAATTTTCAGCCTTATTCATTTAATTGTGTTTTCAGTCTGGATTATATCGTAGGTCTGTAGAATGTGGCAACTTGTTGTAGGTAGGTACTGGGTGCATGTTAAATAATTATTTGATATAGCACCAGATGGTTGCCCAAGAAGCTACACAAATAATACAGTTAATAAAAAAATGTTAAAAGGAAAAAAAGCTAATTTGTTATGGTGTTTCAATTCGAAATATTTGTCTCTCGCTCACTCCTATTTAAAATCTCACACGGCACTTATTGGACCAACATAGAATTGTTGCGTAATTATTTATTTATTGATTTATATTTGGGAAACAAACAGCTAAATACAATATAATATGGGTAATAACAATAAAATATGAACAACTATAAGAAGTATGTATTATTGAGGTAGGAAGGAGTAAATAGGGGGTAGGTAGATGATTATCAAATACCTTGGTATTTTTTGGATCAAAAGTTGTTTCGTCGTCGGCTATGTTTACACAAAATTTTGTACCGTAAATTGAATCGGTGAAAAATTGCAGTAATAAAAATAACACAAAAAAGTACGATTTACAACACATTTTATAATAACGGTTATATAAAATATTAGATATACTCAAATATTACTTATTAATATATGAACTGTGTTGAAAATCAATTAATTTAATATATAAAACAACAGAACACTACACACCAAGACAACAATTATTGGACAAAACAAACAGTTTTGAATTTGATAAATCTTTTTAAGATAATTAGGTTAAAGTTCATGTAAGAATCTGTATAATGATGTCATAATAAAAACGAATGGGTTGTAGCTAACACGTAATTCTCCAATATTTAAAATATTAAGTGTTATGGTACATTTTTTTCGTGATTATCTACTATTACATACATAGAAGTTGAGTGTAAAAAGATACATACATTACTAGGTATCTATTGAAAGACTTACATTTAGATACTTACAATATCATTTACTTTATATGGAAGCGCAGAAGCATTAATACCATACCATACCATACCATCACGCCATTTCCCTATTTGGGGTAGGCAGAGAGAACCGAACGCCAGACTCCTCTCTCTTGACACACATTCCTCGCTTCATTCACGTCCATACATCGTCTCATACACGCTCTTCTATTATTCTTACTTCTAATATCACCATCTTTCAAAATCCCATTTATGTGATCGTGCCAACTTTTTCTTGGCCGACCTCTACTTTTCGTTCCTCTTTTATCAGCCTTGTACACTTTTTTTGTCAGACGGTCATCACTCATTCTTTCTATGTGGCCGAACCACCTTAGGGAATTTATTTTCATCTTACTTACGATATTTCTTTCAATTATACATTCTCGTCTAATATCCTCATTTCTTATTCTATCATACATACATCGTTTTACCACACATTCGTCTTAGTGACCTCATTTCAACCGTGTTAATTCTACTTTAATGCGTCTTCTGCCATGTCCATGTCTCACTAGCATACATTGGAGTCGGTGCGACGATACCATTGTGTACCGCGAGCTTTGCTTGCCTCGAAATAATTGGGTCAGCCATTTCCGGTCTTAATGCACCATTCACTCTATTACCTGCCGTTACTCTCCTTTCAATATCTTTTTCCAATCTTCCATCACGCTGAAACATGCTTCCTAAGTATAAATATTCATTGACTTGTTCTAATTGTACCTACATTCTCCACTCCTATCTCGCATTTTGTTCGTCTTTCGCTCTTCTCAAATACCATCACTTTAGAAGCATAAATAATAATAAAATAATGTTGCTCATGTGTAATTAAACCCAACCCAACGAAAATAACCAAGAGTAATGACTCACACTCCCCCACCCCCGCTCCACACTCCAATTTAGGTACCTAATACAAACGTCCAACATTAGTTAGTTGTAATTCGCTTGTCGATGGGAGGTCAGTTTCTTCTGAAACTAGTCGCGTTATACTCAAGTGGTTATAGCAATTTAATATATTATAATAAAATTAAATTATGGAATACCACAATGTAACCGTCGAAACAATGAATACTCACCAAGGAATAAATCAAGACACAATATTTTGAAATTCGCCAAAATACAATAATAAACGACAGTTACATACTTACTTACTTACTTACTTATCGAGTCCGGAACTCAGATTTTGCCACTCCAATGTGTGGCGGCGGAAATCGCCCTGTCGGTTAGTTTAATCAGGTCGTCCAAGTGGCAACCCTCGTCCAATTCTGGGCAGGACAGCAGATGGTCGTCATCCTGCACTGCCCGACAATCACAGAAGGTATCATCCTCCGTCGAGAAGCCCCACCTGTGCAGGTTGCTCTTGCAGCCACTCACACCCACCCTCAGCCTGATCAGTGTCTTCCATATTGGGAATAGCAGGCAGTGCGCCCTATTCGCCTTCTCGCTTGTATCCATCCATGCAGAGATTGGGTCGTCCATCCACAACTCCTCTCGGCGTTGCTTCTGGGAGGTCTGCAGGTCGGCTGTGGACTTTAGGAAGCTATTCCTTGACTTGAGGCGAGGGTTTGGTGTTTTGTGTTCATAGAGTGGGTGTCTTGGGTCGTGTATCTGCTTATGCCTCTCTGCATCTGCTGCCACTCTTCTTCTGATGTTAGGGGGTGCTATGCCTATTATGGGATACAATTTGTTTATGGCTGTGGGTCTAAGACATCCTGATATAATTCGTGCCATTTCATTAACTGCAACATCCACTTGGTTGGCATGAGCTGATCCAAACCATACATATAGTTACATACAGTTACATACTTAAAAATATATTTAAATAACAACTGGAAAAAATACTTAGGACCCAACTTAATTATAAAGATATGACTATTAATACTTCTTCTTCTTCTGCTTTATGTAGTTAGGACTGTGTCCTGTTATTTTCGGAGCCTGCTCTTGTGAGGTGGACGTCCAGCTATCCTTCCATCGCTTGGGTGGTCTTCCAGGGAGTCTGCCATTTGATATCTCCCCATCCGCTGCCATCCTCACCACTCGTTCCGAACCCGCTCTCCCTACATGATCTCTCCAGAATCGTCTTCGTTTTCTTCCCCATCGCACAACATCTTCGACATCACAGATTATTCTTATCTCGGAGTTCCTTACTCTGTCACGAAGTATTAATACATATGTCAAAAACCAAAATATCAAATATTTGGCTGGGTAAAAATGTAAACTGCTAGCCCTAGAACAGAGTAAGTTAGTTGGGCAGCAGTAATCTTCATAATAGTCGTTTTTTATAAAGGTGTGAAAAAATAAATAAATATGATATTCCGAAAAAATAAATAAATATGATATTCCTGTTCTAACATAGATTTTTGGATTGATCAAATGGTCACACAGATCCTGATCAACAAAATGACAAAAGCGATGTCTTCAAAGTTCAGTTACCATCACGAACATTCAGCAATTGAACATTTTACGCTTCCAAAAGAAGAAGGAGGTAGTGGCTTCATAGATATTAAAAATCACCAGTAGCAAATCGACAATATCCGCAATTTATTCTATGAAAAACAAGATAGTGAAATTCAGAAAGCAATAATTATAATATACTGTTCATATGGTTTGACAATAATATATTGACCCTGAATATTGAGAAAACTTACTATATACCTTTTACCATAAACAAGAAAATACCTCCCATTGCATTAAATATTAAAATCCACTCAAAAAATTGTTCTACAAAAGTATTGACATGTAAAAATAACGATTGTCTATGTATAACAAATAAAAATGAAATTAAATATTTAGGAGTCATAATTGACAGTAACCTTAAATGGAAAACTCAAATAAATAATACTATAAACAGATTAAGAAAGCTTATTTACATATTTATCAACCTTAGAAACATTCTCAATTTAAAATTACTTAAAAATGTGTATTACGCTTTCGCCCATTCAATAATGCAATATGGCATTGTTGCATGGGGGGGGCGTATAAAACATCCATTTTGCCTCTAGAAATTACGCAAAGGTTGATAATAAAAATTATAAATAAAAAACCATCTGACTACCCAACTTTGCAACTATTTCGTGATTTTCAAGTGCCATCTTTTAAAAATATCTATAAAAAAAATGTGCTATTTCAAATACATAAGGACATTGGAAGGTCGCACCATGCCTTTGTACGTGTGGCGAGTGATAGACATAATATAGTGGGTCAACTGTGTACCCCATTAACACATACATACACAACACACCACTACTACACGTACAATGGGGTGGTGTGGTTCAACCAACTTGAAACAGATTTGAGACTGGCAATTGAACATAATGATTTTAAAAAAAAAAATAAAGAATAAATCAAACTTATTATTTGACTGATAAGTAAATTATATTAACTTCTAATTGTATAGATAATAATTATGTATGTATAATATTTTGTGTATTCTGTATTAAATTGTCTCCTTTACACACGAGTGCTTGCACTCTTGTAAAGGGTAAATATGTTTTGTCTTACTGTGAATCTTTTCTATATAGTTTGTTTGTTTTATATTTTGTATATGTTATTGTAAACTTAATAAAAAAAAAAAAAAAATATACAGATATACCCCTTAAACTTGAAGACAAAACCATACATAAAACCGCAAATATCTATCGAAAATAATATCCATAATGTAGACATAATTGAGAAATAGAAAAATAAAGCATTGCACGGCGCACAACCATATCATATTGATCAAACACTTATACATAGATAAAACACTCACCAAAGATTGGCGCAAACGATCCAAAATTTATACTTTAACTGA